>JAIUZE010006412.1:0-10868 GCA_022085475.1 Heliosperma pusillum | reverse complement strand
CAGTCCATAAGGTGTTGGGCACGAAGCCCATCCCTCCCGCAAGAAGAGCCACGCGGGAAACCACGAATCATATCCAATACCACAGCCGAAGAGGCAACAAGAGAATGATGATCCATATGCAAAGGAGGCAGCGAAGGAGATAGGGCGACAGGATGCTTCTCTCGCAGAGCACCAAGAGTGGCATCAGAGTAGGGGGCGACGCCAGAGGAAGAAAGCACCCTAACAGCAGCAGTATAGTGACCATCACAAACCTTCCGCCGATACTGGCGGAGGTTAAGCTCACTCAAATCCAGATCTTCCCCCGCATGAAACGAAGGAGGAACCTCAGCCAAACACTCCTGCAAAAGCTGCAATCCCCCTCCAGGCACCCCCCAAGCAAGAATAGACCTGGTAATACTCTCCTCCTGACGCTGTCGCCTAACAGCCGTCCTACACTCAAGATTACTCCGACGAGCGAAGGTCTTAAGCAGACAAATAGGCAACACAAGCAAACGAACTCAGCAGAAGAGATCACCAGGAGAGTCAGCCACATCATCCAAGACCCCCTTCAGAACCCGAGCAAACCCAAGACGACATTTAGGAGGAATAGATTTCACGGTGCGATGGCCCAAAGAAAATAAACGATCAAGCGAAGATACAGACCATTGAACAAGCACAACCCCAATCATCAGATGAAAGAACCGAGTGAGACGGAGCCGGAGGTCTAGGGATACCATGAATAAAAAAGCTAACGATGCCATCACCACAATCCGGAGGCGGAACTATGTCACCCCTTGTGGAGGACACTTGCTACTAAATTACTTGTTAATTTAGTGTTTAATAAAGATCTATGTAACATGCATGCAAATTAAAATGCATAATAAAAAGTAAGAAGAAATTTCCTTACATAGGGAAATTTCGGTTTATATGGGCACAACAAGAAACACCTTTCTTATTGTTCTTGTGCTAGAAAGAAATAGATGATCCTCCTTGTAATCTTCAAATTAGAAGACCTCCTTTAAGAAGCACCCAAGAGAAAACCCAAACTAATCACTTAGTTTTTGACTAGAAAACACAAGTGATAAGATGAACTAATATTAGATTTTATTACTACTCGAGTAATAGGAAATATTAGTGTTTGAGAGGTTTTAGAGAGATGAGGATTTTAGTGAGATGTACATGCAAAATAAGAATGAACAAGTGAGTCAAAATGAACAACAATCTTGTCCATTTTAAGGACACATATGGTCCGGCCATATGAGCCTAATAGGCCTCTTATTTTGCTTAAAATATTCTCATGCAAATTACTTTGAGTGTAGTAGTGAATAAGACCATGATCATGTGTCATAAACATGACATGATCACATGTTGTAGTGTAATACAAGAAACAACAATCATCATGTTATACACTACAAGAATCCGGCCTCCACTAGTGACATATGGTCCATTTTGATTTTTGGTATTTGTCCCACAAATACTTATAATCACATGTTTAATTATCTTGTATAATTAAGGATTAATTTGATCATATAACAATTTTATGACTCAAATTAATAAATAATATACACTTAACTTTTAAGTGATATTTTATCATTATATCAATATATAATGGGTCCCACAATGCCTAGTTAGTTTATTTTTACAACTCCTTGTAAATATAATTAACTAATCACCTCTACCTCAAATTATATGCATAACCTCAACTAATTTAATGAGTTAACTATTAATCATTAAATTAAATCTTATTTAATCGTATTAAAATAAGACGTAAAATTTATTCAGTCAATTATCGCATAATTGACTAATAAACTTATCCGGAATGAGTTCGTAACTCAATTTCCAATAATTAACTCTCGTAACTAAACATATATCAAATATATATGTAAAGTACTAATTAATATGTATCGTATACACATAATTAGATTTCTGTTTGGGTCTCATCCTATAGGTGTGACCGAAAGGGGTCAGTTGATTACCGCCGTCATACGACAATAACGTCTAACTCTAGTCAGCTGACCGTTATCGATTTACGTTAATCAACTGACGTGGAGTATCAAAATACTAGTCATCCCACTAATATTCCAAAACGAGATTTATAATATAAATGCACTATTGTGGAGGACACTTGCTCCAACAATCTCCCACTTGTCCGATACAAGTTGTGCATATAGCCACACTATTGCGGAGGACTCCTACTCCCACAATATCTCCCACTTGTCTCGACAAGTTGTGTGCTACCAATTCTCTTGTCACTTTTGCGTCACATCCTCCCACTCATCGCAAGGTGTCTTTCAGGTCGCACTTGCGATTGGAAAAATAAATTGAGTGGTTTTCTCGATCTGGAGAGTAACTGTCTGACCGGAAAATCTACCATAGATCTCTTCCGAGCGTGGCCACGCATTTCCAGTCACTACTCCTCGAGTGGCCCGAAGATGTTAATACCCAACGTGGGTGGACAATTCCTGTTGACCCAACTTACACTGTATAATGCAAATCACCATGACCCAGTAGATGCCCATCGGCCTCCTTTCACGGCACGACCTAGGACAAAAAACCAAAGTCAATCGGAAAATACACCGACTCAGATAAATGGTAGCCAGTCTAAAGAATCGACTCATAGGAATATAATAGAAATCCCCGCCACGACCAGGCTTCAACAATTTTGATAAGGGACTCTATCATGGTCACTGTCCGACAGAGTGTCTCTACAGTCTGTCTATGTAAACGATCAGTCATCTCCATGACTCCATGGTGCTGAACCAACCATCGATCGACTTACAATCTAGTCATTGCGAGACGTCACCTTATGCAAATGACTAGGGACAATTACTAAGTTCATCATGTTCACTTGAATTGGGTTCAACCTTTCTTATAACCAATTCAGATAAAACAAAGTAATAAAATTTAGTCAATACTAAATAAAAGAGCTCATATAAAACTCGAACAATGAATGCAATTATCATATATGTAAACATTGATACAACATTCAATTATTACATATCACATAATCTAGAGGAATTCAGGAACTCGTCTTAATCCCATCGAGAAGACATGACTGTCATGTTTAGCCTTTGTAAGAGGCTTGGTTAGAGGATCAGCGATGTTATCGTCTGTCCCAACCTTACATACATCTATTTCCTTCCTCTCCACGTAATCTCTAATTACATGGTATTTCCTAAGTACATGTCTAGACTTGTTACTAGACTTGGGCTCCTTTGCTTGAAAGATAGCCCCACTGTTATCACAATACATCGTGATGGGATCTGAGGCAGTAGGGACTACTCCTAGTCCTTCCAAGAACTGCCGAATCCACACAGCTTCCTTTGCAGCCTCTGATGCCGCGAGGTACTCAGCTTCTGTTGTAGAATCCGCAGTCACGCTTTGCTTGAAGCTCTTCCAGCAAACGGCTCCTCCATTCAACATAAAGACATAGCCGGATTGGGATTTTAAATCATCCCTATCAGTTTGGAAACTAGCGTCCGTGTAACCCTTTACACGCAACTCAGTCTCTCCTCCAAACACCAAGAACGAATCTTTAGTCCTTCGTAAGTACTTAAGGATGTTCTTTACGGCTATCCAGTGACTCTCACCTGGATTGGCTTGATAACGACTCGTCATGCTCAAAGCATAGGCGACGTCAGGGCGAGTGCACATCATAGCATACATGATTGACCCAACTGCTGAAGCATAAGGGATCAACTTCATGCGTTCAATCTCCTCGGTGACGGTAGGACTCTGGGATTTACTCAGAGTGATACCATGACCTATTGGAAGAAAGCCTCTCTTAGAGTCTTTCATTTTGAACCGATCAAGAATCTTATCTATATAAGCTTCTTGACTTAATGCTAGTATCCTCTTGGATCTATCTCTATAGATCCGGATACCCAAAATGCGTTGTGCCTCTCCCAAATCCTTCATCTGGAAATGTTTCCCAAGCCACTCCTTGGTAGAAGTAAGCATTGGTATGTCATTCCCAATGAGAAGTATGTCATCCACATACAAGATAAGGAAAGTAACTTTGCTCCCACTAAACTTCATGTATAAACATGGTTCCTCGACACTTTGAGTGAATCCATTTTGTTTAATTACATGATCGAAGCGATGATTCCAACTCCTTGATGCTTGCTTAAGACCATAAATGGATCTCTTAAGTTTGCATACCTTCTTAGGGTTGGATTTATCCTCAAAACCTTCAGGTTGTGTCATGTACACTTCCTCTTCTAGAATCCCATTCAAGAAGGCGGTTTTGACATCCATTTGCCAAATTTCATAGTTATAAAATGCGGCAACCGCTAAGAGAATCCTAATGGATCGAAGCATAGCGACTGGGGCAAAAGTTTCGTCATAGTGTAAACCATGAACTTGAGTGAAGCCTTTTGCCACCAATCTAGCTTTGTAGATATCATTATGTCCATCTATGCCATTCTTGATCTTGTAGATCCACTTGCACTGAAGAGGTCGCACCTTCTCAGGTAAGTCTACCAAGTCCCATACTTGATTTTCGTACATAGAATCCATTTCGGATTGCATGGCCTCTAGCCAATGCTTGGAGTCGGGACTAGAAACGGCCGACTTGTAGGTTGTGGGTTCATCACTTTCAAAAAGTAATAAATCACCATCTCCCTCGATACATCCGAGGTAACGATCAGGTTGAGAACTAATTCTACCTGACCTTCTAGGGACAATAACCGTTTCAGACGAGGAGGGAACGTTTTCCTCCACTTCATTTTCGGTTTGTGGCTCTCGAACTTCATCAAGTTCGAATTTTCTCCCACTCTGCCTTTTAGAAACGAAATCGCTTTCTAGAAAGACAGCATCACGAGACACAAACACTTTGTCCTCATGACGGTTGTAGAAGTAATATCCACGAGTCTCCTTAGGGTATCCTACAAAATAACATTTGTCGGATCTGGGTGCGAGCTTGTCATTAGACTTCTCATGAACAAACGCCTCGCAACCCCAAATTTTCATAAACGACAAATAAGGAACCTTTCCTTTCCATATCTCATATGGAGTTTTATTGGCCACTTTAGTCGGGCTACGATTTAGTGAAAATGTTGCGGTTAAGATGGCAAATCCCCAAAACGATTCAGGAAGCTCTGTAAGACTCATCATCGACCGAACCATATCTAATAAAGTTCGGTTTCTCCTTTCAGACACACCATTTAATTGAGGTGTTCCAGGAGGAGTCCATTGTGATACTATACCGCAATCTTTTAGGTGTGAATCAAATTCATAATTTAGATATTCACCACCACGATCGGATCGTAGGGTTTTTATCTTTTTATTCAATTGGTTTTCCACTTCATGTTGAAACTCTTTGAACTTTTCAAAGGCTTCACTCTTATGCCTCATTAAGTAGACGTATCCATATCTACTAAATCGTCGGTAAAAGTAATGAAGTACTTGTAACCACCTCTAGCTTGGAGAGTCATTGGGCCACATACATCGGTATGTACAAGGCCTAATACTTCACTTGCTCGTGTCCCTTTTCCTGTAAAAGGAGCACGAGTCATCTTGCCCAAAAGACAAGATTCGCATTCACCATAAGATTCGTAATCAAATGGTTTGAGAAGTTTCGTTGAAACGAGTCTCTTTATGCGTCGTTCGTTTATATGACCTAAACGACAATGCCAAAGGTATGATTGATTAGGTTCACCAAATTTGAGCTTCTTGCTTTCGATATGATATATTTCATTAACATTATCAAGAACATAAATGCCTCCAATAGAGATGGCTTTACCATAAAACACATCATTAAAAGAAAACGAACAACTATTGTTCTTGATTACAAAAGAGAAACCCTCCGCGTCAAGTACGGAAATGGAGATAATGTTCTTAGTCAAGGAGGGTACAAAATAACAATTATTTAAATACAACTCAAGACCACTAGCTAAGGTTAATACATAAGTTCCTACGGAGACGGCGGCAACTCTTGCTCCATTCCCCATTCGTAGGTCCACATCACCCTTGGCTAGTGCTCGCACGTCCTTCAGCCCCTGCAAGTGATTACAAAGGTGAGAACCACATCCAGTATCAAATACCCAAGTGGAAGTGCAAGCATAGTTAATATCTATCATATAGAGAGAAGAGAGGATTATACCTGACGGTGTCACACATCCGTCCTTCTTATCCTTCAAATACTTGGGACAATTGCGTTTCCAATGTCCCTTGCCTTTACAATAAAAGCATTCGGCTTCGGCGTGCTTCTTACCCTTAGCCTTGGCATTGCTATACATAATAGCTTTGCCCTTTCCTTTTCCTTGCTTCTTAAATTGGGCCTTGGCTTTTCCCTTCCCCTTTTGAACCCCTAGCTTCAAGTTCTTCAATCTCATTGTAAGAACATCCTTTTGCTCACTCCCACTTGCTTCCATATCCCTTTCGACTTGGGTAAGGAGAGCATGGAGCTCGTGAAAGCTCTTATCCATGCCATGCATGTTATAGTTTGCCCTAGCTTGGGCAAACTTGGGAGGAAGTGAGTGAAGGATGCGGCCAACCGCTAGCTTCTTAGGAATTTTGACCCCTAGACGATCTAGAGTGTCAACATGTTCCACCATCTTAAGCACATGTGGGCCAACCTTTTGGCCCCTCTCTAACTTGGCTTCAAAAAGCCTAGTCATAGCATTGTATTGGCGAATCTCGGGTGATTGAGAAAAAGCCAATGTCACCCTAGAGAATATCTCATATGCTCCAAGGGTGATGTATTGTTGCTTAAGGCTTGAGGACATCGACCAAATCAAGACCATCTTGACGTCGTTTGCTACCTTAAGGTATTCCTCATAGGCGGCTTTGGCCGCATTAGTGGCTCTTGGGCCGGGTTCATTTGGAGGTGCCTCGGTCAAGTAGCGCAAAACGTTATCCGATAACGCCGCACTCTTGATCATTTGCTCCCACTCGACGAAATTAGTTCCATCGTCTTTTAAGATGCATTTGTCCATAACGGACCTTAGCCATGAGTCTTTTCCTAGTTGAACGGTGTTGTTATTGTTTGCCATTGCGAATTATGAATAACTACAACAAAATTAGGAAATATTAACATTCATTGTTTTAATCAATTTTACTTGTATAACCAATTTAAACAAGTCACTCATATAATGACCCCTCACGAAATTATATAAGCGATTCCGAGACCCGCATTTTAGACAAAAGAACATGTTATGCAACTTTTATGTAAAAGACGGTAAGTCAACTTTTGACTAATTCTACTCCTAGAACTCTCGGTTGACGGATTTCAACTAAACCCATCTCCTAGTCCCAAGATAACGCTTATCTTGTTGAGTCCAACCCAATTTAGGCGTGTGATCGTATCACCCTACTTACCCGAGGTAAAAAGGTCCACGTTGTGGTTGTCCTAATGAACACGGGATTCATAGGTGCTTCAATTGGTAAGGCTAAATCTCAATTCCTTTTTAAGTTATGTGAGAGGTCTTGCCAATTTTAGTTATTAATTCCCTATAAGTGAACTAAGTCGGTGAATTTTGAATAACGTTGAATTGACAATCGATAAATAAAATGCATGTTGGTGATTTTGGCATGTGCGGAAAAATAAAGCAAGCAATCAAATTAAATCCTAGTATGGCCACCTAGCTAATCTAATTAACTAGATGATTACAAATCGGAAACCAACTCCTTGGTCCCTTGCCTCTTCATGGAACGCCTTCCAATATGGCACCGTCTTTTGGAACACCGACTTTGGGAATCACCGTCTTCATAATAAATAATTACAAAAATACAAATGAATACATAGCAAATTCCTATTATACATTTGATCTATAAAATGAAATTATTAATTATTACAAAACGGCGATACGAAATCGCAATAAATTACAACCAAATCGGTATTCCCTTACATTACGGGTAATACCGATTAAAAATAATCTAGGCCATACTAGGTACAACTTGCTATAAAATAAATAAATGACATTCATTCATTCAACAACATAAATAAAAATGCTGTAAAATCATGCCAAAATCACCCTCAACACTTGTCATGTTCATTCTAGCTCGGTTCTTACGAATTTTATCGATTTTATCTACTAAAAATCAATAATCAACACTTAAATCGTATTTAAGCTCAAACTAATTATCTAAACTGATTTAGAACTCAAAATTAGTCCCCACTAATTTCATTTGTTTTTAATTAGTTTGATTTGATCGCATTTGCTATTTAAAGAGGTTTAATCATAACTTTTATGAATTAAACCCAAAATAAAATGAAAAATCATTAAAATTGAAACAAAAATATTTGTACATACTGGAACACTTCCAGGAACCTCAAGAACAAAAAACATTTGCCCAAAAAATTTGAAATGATTTTATGAACAAATAGCTTTATAAGAATCGGTTTTTATCAAATAAAAACCAACTAAAATAGTAAAATGATGAAACAAATTTTCAAATTTTACCAGGATGATATAAATAATATTATAAAATGTACAAAACATTATCAACTCCAGAAAGTCACGTTTCAATTTTAAGAACAAAATAACTCCTTTAAATTGATTTTTATCCAATAAAAATCAATAACCATGCAATACATGACGAAATGTCACGAAAATTTACATACAATATGTACAACATGCATTTGAGAACATATTAAAATTTTGAGGCCAGATTCAACATGCAACTATTTTTAGTTAACTTTTAACATAAAACCGCATGCTAACTCGATTATAAAGGCCATAAAACATAATAAATAGCAAATTAATTCGTAAATTCACCAAATTTGACCACAAACATTTTGAGGTCAGTAGGTATGCATGCAAATCAGAAAATTTTGTGAAAACCATTTTTAACATAAATTTTCGATTTTTACTCAAGTTATCGTATAACCCGATTTTAATGCTTAAAATCAACATGCATGCTACAAGCTAGCTCTGATACCACATGAAAGTTCATAGACCCTAATTAGACTCCTCTAATTAGGGTCTATGAACTTTCAACCCCGACCATGCCGACACCTAGAACGAAACGTATGGGTTTTAAAGCACTCCCAACACAACCAAAGCCCCATCCGCTTTAAAGTAATCTCGGCATTAGAGAAAACCGTCAGACTATCAGTAAGAGTTTGACGCATAAGACCCATAGCACCGTCAATACAATGTCGATCCTGAAAATGCTTTTGCCAGGCGGCCTTAGTAAGGCCCCTACCACTGCCATTCGGACACCCATGAATACAAGAAAAAGGCCAAGAAAACCGTACTAAAACAGGCATGATAAAGAAAAAGAAAATAATACCTAATAATAAAATGGAAACCCTAATGATTCCCATGCAAGGCTACGGCACGGCAGAAACACACGGCCAACACCAGCCACAACCAGCAGACCACCGCAACCCATAACCCACGCCGACCCATAACCGCCACCACAACGACATTCAACACACCCAGCAACACGGCAAGACACCACCAACACAACAACCGACGCCGACGCGATGAAACACACAAACAGCCTCACCACAGCCGGCGCGCGCGGTCTGTATGGTTAGGTCGTAGACGGTGGACGGGAGAGAGGCTGGCGGCTACAGTCAACGGCCAAGAGGTGACGAGCCCCGTAACCAACAGATGCGACGTGACCGTTAACACAAACCCTAAGCAAAGAAAGAAAGTAACGCCGTGAGAAGAAAAGCTTGATCAACGGCCGCCAACAACCGACGACGAGAGGTCAAGAGGTCGCAATGACGGCAACACGAACGGCAGACGGCACAACCCACCACCTATCGCCTATCACTAAAACCCCTCACTCTCCTTCTCCTCTAAACAAAACACGACCCACCAATAACCCACCACAGTCGGCGACGTGAGGTCTGGATGGCCTGGGTGGGGGCGGTGGTCGGAGGGATAGCAAAGCAGCCGCAGCAGCCACATGCAGAAACCTAGAAGCCCTAATCCGCAAAATCGCCAACGCTCAAATTATTATTATTTATATTATTCTTATTAGTGTTGTTGTTGTTGTTGTTATTAATCATCATTGTTATTAAATTGAATTTTATTATTATTAAAAATTCTTCTTTTACAAATATTATTATTAATATGACTATTAACATCAATTAATAATAATAATATTATTAATATTGTTACTCTTAATTTTAGTATTTATACACAAATAAATGCGCGCAACTTACATTAATAGAAAAATAAAAGTTTAAATGAAATTGGTGGGGAGCCGAGAGAATAGGAGAGACTATATTATTATTATTATTATTTTATTATTTCTTTCAGTTAAGCTGCAATCAACTTATTGTTTTTTCAATTCCATTCAGTTCAGTTTAAGTCAGTTAAGTCAGTTAAGCTCTATTCAGTTCAGTTCAGCTCAGCTCAGCTTGGTTCAATTAACTTCAACTCTATTAAATTCAGTTAATTCAATTCAATTTAGCTCTATAAAGTAAAAAAGAACATGACCTAAGTCGATGAACACCGGGGTGATTTTTGGAGTTCCTATTTGGAGGAATTACGGGTGCGCGGTGTTTGATTTTTCTTATCAAAAGTTTAGACGTTGGTGGGACACTTAGACCTGTGTGAGCGAGCCACCACCCTAAGTCTGTCACCCAATTCTGTATCTCGTAATTCCTGAACAAATCTCCCCGATCTCTACACTTTGTAACCGACTTACCTTTTATACATCAATCAATTTTGCCCCCATTTTGTTTTCTTCCGTCCCTAATTAATTTAATTAAAACAACCTGAGATAGATCCCTCCGGATGTGTGGTAAGTAAGTATAAGGGTGTAGAAATGAGGAATGACGCAAAGTCGGAATCATCGAGCTCGGTATCCGGGTCCGGGTCTGGGTCTGGGTTGAGGAGGTCGACAAGGTCCACCACCAATCCTAGTCCTCCGAGTGTCCGCAAGTCTGCACGCCTCGAAAATCAACCCGAAAAGATTGCCGAGGA
>JAIUZE010006411.1:0-44963 GCA_022085475.1 Heliosperma pusillum | reverse complement strand
TTATATATCAAGTCGAGTGGGAGCAAGATTGTCTTCCTAATATTGTATGTCGATGACATACTCTTGATTGGGAATGACATACCTCTCTTAACTACGGTAAAAGTTTGGTTAAAGAACCCTTTCCAGATGAAAGATCTGGGTCAGGCACAAAGAATTTTGGGGATCCGTATCTACAGAGATAGATCACGACGGATGTTATCCCTCAGTCAGGAGTCTTATATAGATAAGATTCTTGAGAGGTTCAGCATGACCAACTCCAAGAAGGGGAACCTTCCAATTGTCTCTGGGATGCATTTGAGTAAAGCTCAGGCACCAAAGACATCGGAAGAGGTCGAGCGCATGAGTCGGATTCCTTATGCATCAGCTATAGGATCGATCATGTATGCCATGACATGCACACGTCCAGACGTGGCATATGCATTGAGTATGACAAGTCGATACCAAGGCAATCCAGGTGAAACACACTGGATGGCTGTTAAGAATATCCTTAAGTACCTACGGAGGACTAAGGATTGGGTATTGACTTATGGAGGCGACAGTGAGCTATGCGCAATCGGTTACGCAGATGCTAGCTTCCAAACGGATCGAGATGACTCGAAATCTCAGTCTGGATTCGTTTTTTACTCTTAATGGCGCTGCGGTCAGCTGGAAAAGCTCCAAACAAACTGTTATAGCAGATTCTACGACTGAGTCCGAGTACTATGCTGCTTCAGAGGCTGCGAAGGAAGCTATATGGATGCGTCAATTCTTACAAGGACTAACTGTAGTTCCTAGTTCGGATGACCCGATCAACAGCTATAACGAGTCTAAGCATGTACAACGGAAGGCTCACATGATCCGAGATTATGTGGAGCAAAGGGAGATAGTGATAGACAAGATTGCTACGGATGATAACGTAGCAGATCCTCTCACTAAACCACTGAGATCTGATAAACATGAAGGGCACGTTATTTCCATGGGAATCAAACGTGTTCCTGAGTTGTATTAGTTGTTTTGTATGGATTAGACACCTGTATCTTTTTCATAAAAACTATCTATAAAATCATCGTTTTGTTTATATTTTGTTTTTCATGTTGGTTGTACGGACAACATTGAACACCACAAAGTGAACTGAATTACATTATATTTGTTTTGGTCCGTAATTGCCTACATGAGCTGATAACTCTGGCAATTATTTTGTGGACAGGTCGATTGATGGTGGGTTCAACGAGCCATAAGTCAAACTGTTGACTGATCGATCACAGATATGCGAGTTATAATGATACTGCGCAGGACATTTTGTGACAACGTTATGGAGTCCTAAATGTTTCGGAACATTAAGTGCCAGGTCGTGGATAGGACATCCATAGTGTTCCTAGAGTCGATTCTTTTGACTATCGACTGTCTCTTGAGATAAAGGCAGTTTTTGGGTGACTTTGGTTTCTTTCTCATGGTCGACCGTAACAGGAGGCTAAGTAGATTTTCACTGGGTCATTTCATACTGCGCTTGTATCTGCAAGATTCGAGTTGAAGAAAATATCCTACCTTTATCAGGATATGATATTTCTCAGGGCCACTCGAGGAGCTGTAACTGAAATGCATGGCCATGCTCGAATACAGATTCGTTTATCAGTTAAGTTACTCTCTAGTCGGGAAACCACTCTTGATACAGATCACTTGTAAACTACGACCTTTGTGAATACAGACTTTGCAAATTGGTTTACATTGAGTGGGAGAAATTTATATGGATATGAGAATCGGTTATCGCACATACACTTGTACGGACAAGTGGGAGATTGTTGGAGCCAGTGTCCTCCACAGTTAGTGCAATAACATAAATAAATCTCTGTAGGTTCACAGGGTATACTTTGTATAATAATCAGTTGATTAACGTTTATCAATAACGGTTGGCTTGCTAGATAAGTTTGACGTTATTGTCATACAGATGGCGGTGATCAACTGGTCCCTAAAAGTCACACCTATAGGATGTGTTTGAGAGATGTGATTATTTGAGAAAATGATCATATTGATGCCCAATTAAATGACCAAAAGGTTAGTCAGTGTATTTGACTAAAAGGTTAGTCAATGTGATGATGAGACGATTATTTAATAATGATTAAATAAAGTTAGCTGAGACGAATTAACTGTAATTCGTAAAATTGAATATAAAAGGTTATATTTAATTATAGTATATAATGTAAGCTAATTAAACGTAAACCGTTATAATTAATTGGCAAATTATAAATATACGGATATTTATAATTAATGACGGATTATAATGTCGGTCCATGTAAAACGACGATTATAAGATATTACATTATATTGGAAGCTAAAATGACCGAAACACGGTATCCAGATACACTTGGGTTTTCGGGTCAATGGGTAGTTAGTTTGAGGAGACATAAAAATCCCCTCATATAAAACCTACCAAAAAGTGCCGTGAGAATTGAAGAAGGAGGAGAAAAAAAAAGTGTTTTGGTTTTTCTAACCTAATTCTCTCTCTCTGCCTCCATCTCATCTAAAAATCACACAAACTGACAAAAGTTAACTGTAACTTTTGACAAACACAAAACAAAAGGTTAGCAGTAACTTTTGTATTACTTTCTAGCAAAAGAAAAGGGTATTTCTCGGAGCATCTTGGGTGCAACGATTAGGAGGATATCTACTTTGATATCTCTGTTCTTTACGCCAATTGCTAGGACTGGAGGTTGATTACTAAATCTCTACTATTCTTATTGTTTTCGTTTATGACTAGCAATATCAAATTATTACTTTTCGTTATAATCCTATTATAATTGTTTTGTGGTAATACCGATTTCCCACAGGCCGGGTGACCGACCGGCCGCCGGTCGACCGGCCAGCACTACCTGGGCTGACTTCTTCCCTCTTTCTTTTTCCTTCTTTGTGGAGTTGCGGTCTAGGCCGGGTGGCCGGCCGCCGGTCAGTTGGCCGACCTGCACCACCTGGGGCTTGCTTTCCTCACTTTTTCATCTCATTTCCGAATCCCGACTCATGCAAGACCTTTATGATCCGATTTCTTCATTTTCGCCTTAACTCCTACAAATTAAGATCGACATTCATAGCACGGGAAATCGGGAGCAAAATGCAATCAAGGGCACGCAAATCCGTGTAAACGGACCAAAATGGGGACGAAAATGAGAGGAAAAATGTGACTAATTAAATGCTTATCAAAATTCCCCACACTTAAGACTTACTCGTCCTCGAGTAAGTAAACAAGATTCGAGACCCATAAGTACCCTTATTCAACACTACACTAATACTAAGGCTACTACCTAAACTACTAATAATATCCGACGGTAGGCAATTAACGGGCCTCCTCCGTCCCTTCAACTCACAACGAGATACTCATGAGGTAGAGTACCTCCTTGCAAGGCAAGTAGGGGCTTGCTCAAAATTTCGACGCATCCAAATGAAAAACACGTAAGAACACGACAAAGATGCATCTAACAAAAGAAAAATCACATGCCTCATCCATGTGACGGAAATATCTAAAAGGAAAACCGTCTAAATAATGCATGATCCTTATAAGCCACTAATATCATAAAGCATGGAAAAATATTCGCCTCCTAGCGGTGCAAGTCTAATGATAATTTTGAACTCCGTCTACTATTTGCTTGGTCAAAAGCGATAAAATGGAAGATGGAAATGAAATCCTCGTGACGTTATTAAGCACAATAGCATATGGAATTCACGTTTCTCAAATAAATGAGACAAAAGGGTCGTCCCGTCTCACTATGCAACACAAAGGCGAATGATCCAAGATGGATTAAAGGAAAAGGATATTTGAGTCTAATTGCTTGCAAGATTTTCATTTCAACACTTTGCTTTCTTTTTTTTTTTTTTTTTTTTTTTCTTTCTTTTTGATTTGCATTTGGTTTGCAATTTTTGGCATGAAAGCACACGGTCTCCGTCAAGGACATGCGGTCGGAACCAACAATGGGGGTATCCCCACCGTAGTGGCATCGAAATGGGCCCTAAATTTGGGCCCACTAGAATCCCTAGAAGTTCCGTTTTGCACTTCCTCGACGAAAGCAAGAAAAGATGATAATTGACTCAATATTTTTAACTTGTTTGCTTTGTTTCCTTTTTTGAGTAAGAGTGGAAGAACATTGGATCAAGAGTGGTTGCATAGCAAGAACGGTCACCTAAGAATCCTTTCTACCATTGGAATATTCACATCAATTGAGGTTGTCGAGGTGGAATAAGCGCAAACTCGTGACTCGGCATTAGTAGACGGGTTAAAACTCACTAAAAATGCACAACCCAGGGCGTCTAAAATTCCACGATTAAGATGAACACTTTATGAATAAAAAAAGTAGCAAAAAGGGACTATGCACATTCAACAAGTTTTCCAAAAAGACAATTATTAAAACATTTTTCTAAATGCAACTATATGCCATGATGCAATCTAGCATATATACAACTTAAATGCACATGCTCTAACCGACTATATGACACATAAGCTAATGCTATCTCCTAACAGCACACAAGTGGCACACACGCCAATCAACAAAATTCACACCATCGTCATCAACACATCTCGTCCTCAAGTAAGAAGAAAAGGAGATAAGGGAGAAGAGAAATAGGAAAGATCTCACCAAAGCGTCTTCATTTTCCCTTTTTCATGCCTCTTATGATGTGGGGCGCACCTATGGATGGAGATAAAAAGAAACACACGGCAATATATACAAAATAAACTAATTACAAACTAATCTTAAACATATATTTTTTGGAAAATTTTCAAATTTTTCGATTTTTAGGCATTTTTCAACTTTTTTTTTTTTTTTCAAAAATCAACGATATATACAAAAGAAATAAAATCCTCCCCACACTTAAGTCTTACTCGTCCCCGAGTAAGTGACTCAAATATGAAAGGAGGGGAAAAAACAAAAGGTAAACAAAACAATTTTTTTGGGTTTTTCTTTTTTTTTTGGGAATTCCCTCCCCACACTTAGTATTTACATGGTGTGAGGGGTGAATTCAAAACAAATAACATGTTTTTTGGGTTTTTAAATATTTTGAAAAATAAAAACTTGTTTTTGGGGTTTTTGATTTTTGATGAATATTCACAAGATGAACAATATATACAAGAGGGTAAAATTCCTAAAACTAAATGCAAAATGATATAATACAAGGTGCATGCTCTAATGTAAATGCAAGCTAAACTATATGCTAATCTAGAGTCTCGTCGTGGCGGTAAAATGCATAAATGCACGCCCCTCATGGGGGTACCAACCACGGGAAAGTCTAAAAATGACACCTAACAAAATGCAACTACGCTATATGGATGCAAGGCTAACATGTGACGATATGTTACAAAATTAAATTCTAATGCAAGCCTAAATGGATGCAACTAAATGGATAACTAAACTAAGATATAATACAAGTATCTAAATGCATGCAAAAATATAAACATGATGAAGATTTGGATTAAAAAGGGATCATACTCATGGGTTTCCGGCCTCAGGAGTATCCAGTAAAATCAGAGGATGTAGTATCAAATTGGCCATGACCGGCCTCTGCATAAGACGCATCTACATCCCTGGCTCCCGAACCAGAGCCGCCACCCTCCACAATCTCGAACCGGGGACCCATCCTATCAAACCACTTGGCATTCTGTGCCGCAGTCTCTGGGTCCACCTCCTCCTCATCAACTACCGGTTGTGCAAAAACCGGCGCAGAATAATAATCATGTTGAACACTGAAATCCCCAAATACCCTCGACCCCTGATCATACCCACCCTCGGGCCACATAAAATAGGACGGATGCGGACCAATGGGCTCCCTATACCCCTCCCTACACCAGTTATCGTAAGAAGGGTATTGGCCAAGAGCCAAGTCGTAATACATCCTATCCACCCTCTGTGACAAAAGAGCTCTCTCCCTAGCTTCCTCCTCTTGCCACTTAGCCGCCGCCTCTCTATCCTTAGCCGCCGCCTCAGAGGCCAAATTCATATCGGCCATGAACTGAATCAATGAAGGATCCAAAGGTGGGTAACTAGGAGTGATGGAAGTGGATGCCTCGGGTTGGGATGAATTAGGCCAAGGACGCCATTGTTGTTGATGGAAAAAGGAGGGGTTCACATAAGGCAAGGTGGTGGGAGTGGGGCCTTGCTGCTCTCTCCTATATGTAGTGACGGGGGCAGTGGGATCTCGCCTGAAAGCGGTGATTGGAGCAAATGGATCATCCGGGTTATCCTCAGGTGGTGGAGGAGGGTTCTCCTCCTCAAGGGGAAGGAGATAGTGCGCACTATCGGGGACCACTTTCATTGCCGCACTATTCGGGAGGGGAATAGAATTGACCCCTCGAATCCTCCAATACATCTTCCCGTCCTCAACTCTCTTCACTACCCACTCAAGCTTCGTTGTAATGTAATCCTCCGTCAACAAGGAACATCCCCCCAAACATCTCAAATTTCTCTCATTTAAAGCATTTTTACAAAGGACATGGGCAATCTTGGTAACAATACCCCCAATGTGGATACCGGTAAGGCTAAATGGATCATTGGAAATTTTCTGAAAGTGGAGAGCGACATGGTGACCAATGTTGACTCCAAATTTATTCGGCTTTTGGAACAAGTAAGCCGCCAAAATCGAGAGCTCGTCGGCCCGAAAATTATGACACTCCTCCCTCCCAAACAAAGACCAACCCATAAAGCGTTGCCAAATCCGAATAGGGGCATTGTGACAAGCATTAGATGGCTTTTTGGCCCCATTCTCAACCTCCATTCCCGAGATAGCAGTCCATACATCATTCAAATTAAAGTATTCGGGGACTTTATAAGACTTGTGAAATTTAACCCCTAAAACCTTGCAAAATTTCTCCAGGGAAAGGGTGAAAGCAGTATTAAGAATTTGGAAGGTGACCGTCTTAACCATGCCCGTGTTCCGGTCTTTCTCATGACTAAAAGTGCTCAAGAACTCCCAAGTAAGACGGGGGTAAGTACGGAAATGCTGACCGTAAAGTTCCCCCATCCCTAAACCTTTAAAAAGCTCAAGGGTGACCGTATCAAGGCCGAAGTTACGCATACTATTCCGACAAATGAAGCGGGAATGGGGAAGGTTGCGGCGTTTTAGACATTGAAACTTACCTCGCGCAATCTCGCTATTGAAGATGATATCCGGAAAGTCGGCATCCGGACCCATTCCCGCCTTTACTTGTTGGAGCCTAGCCTCCAACTCCGCCTCAAGCTGAGCCCTTGTTCTTTTCCTAGCAGGTTGTTGAGCCATGGTGATTTGGTGATAGTCAATTGAAAGAGGGAAAAAATTAGGGAAAAATTGGGGTTTTTGAAGTGGGGGATGATTTTGTGTGATGTAGTGGGTTAATTGTTGGGTTGATTGGTGTATTGATGGAGTATTGTGGTGATTTTAGTGATTTTTTGTGGAGTTTTGAAGGTAGAAAGAGAAAGAAAGAAGAAGGAATAAAGAAGAATGAAGAATAAAATGAGGCTCACGAGTTGTTTTTAGCCTCGGGTGAGTTCTGGGCCGGTCGGGGCACCGGCCGCCGGTCGACCGGCCTGGACTTCAAGGCAAAATTTTTCTGATTTTTGGGTTTTTGAGAAATTTGGGTGTTCAGGTGTTCCTGGCCGGTCGTCAGACCGGCCGCCGGTCCACCGGCCAGGAACACAGCTAAAAAAATTTCAAGGTTCAAAATTTTAGTTATGCGGTGCTCTGGGCCGGTCGTCAGACCGGCCGCCGGTCCACCGGCAAAGAACTCAAGTCAAAATCTTCCAAAAATCCATCTTCTATGAATATGTGTTCCAGGCCGGTCGGCACACCGGCCGCCGGTCCACCGGCCTGGAATACCTGCACTTCGAATTTCCATCTTCAAAATTTACCTTCTGGAGTGGTCCAGGCCGGTCGGCACACCGGCCTGGAACACTTCTCCCTTAATGCCTTCTCCTTCAATTTACAATAAAAATCCCCTAAGTCACCCACAATCTCGACTCAACAAACATATTCCCAAAGACACGGTTTCGATCCAAACCCGACTACAAGTGTTTCAAACCTACCTAAAACTTCTTCCAAAGACGAAATACCCGAGTACACAATCTCAAATCTTCACGACGACTCCTAATATGCATGCTATATACAAAAAATTGGTGGTTGTTGAGGGACTCCACCAAACCTATCAATGCACAAGAACTTACAAACAAGACTCCTCCTCGGGAAGTGGATCCCCAAGGAAAAGTACTTCAACCGTTCCCTTCTCATCTCCATTAAAGTATTTCTTCACTCGATGCCCATTTACTTTGAAATTACCACCTTCTTCACTCCAAAGTTCGAAAGCTCCATGTGGTGATATGTCGATAACTTTGAAAGGACCCGAGCATCTCGACCGTAGCTTCCCCGGAAACAATTTGACCCTAGAATTATAGAGTAAGACTTGATCACCCACTTTTACATCTTTATCAACCAATTTGGCGTCATGCCATTTCTTTGTTTGCTCTTTGTAAATCTTTGAGCTCTCGTAGGCATCAAGTCTTAGTTCTTCAAGTTCACTCATTTGGAGAAAACGTAGCTCTCCGGCCATATCAATGTCAAAGTTCATTTCCTTTAAGGCCCACCATGCCTTGTGCTCCAACTCGATTGGCAAGTGACAAGCTTTGCCATAGACAAGCTTGTAGGGAGTTGTGCCGAGGGGAGTTTTGAAGGCGGTGCGAAGGGCCCATAGAACATCGGGGAGCTTTTGGGACCAATCCTTTCTACCTTTGCTAGTGGTCTTCTCCAAGATGGCTTTTATTTGACGGTTTGAGACCTCCACTTGCCCACTTGTTTGAGGGTGGTAGGCAAGAGCGGTCTTGTGAGTGACACCATGGGAAGAAAGCAAGATCTTGAAAGTGCTCTTCCTAAAGTGCGAACCTCCGTCACTAATCACCACTCTTGGGGTCCCAAATCTTGGAAAGATGGTGTTTTTGAAGAGCTTGATAACAACTTTAGCATCATTTGTTGGGGTAGCAACGACTTCAATCCACTTGGACACATAGTCCACCGCTACCAAAATGTACTCATTCCCACAAGAGTTTGGGAATGGTCCCATGAAATCAACTCCCCAACAATCAAAAAGCTCAATCTCAAGAATGTTTTGAAGGGGCATCTCATTTCTTTGACTTATATTCCCCGTTCGTTGACATCGATCACAAGATTTGACAAAGTAGTGGATATCCTTGAACATAGATGGCCAAAAGAAACCACCTTGTAACACCTTTGCAATGGTGCGAGATGTACCAAGGTGGCCCCCATAGGCCGAGTTGTGAATTCTATCGACTATCTCCATGCCTTCTTCCCTAGGAACACATCTTCGAAACATGCCATCACCACACTTGCGAAAAAGATGTGGGTCATTCCAAAAATAGCGTTTTGAGTCATGCTTCAACTTCCTCCTAGCTCTAGCATCCAACTCCTCCGGAATGAACCCGCTCACAATCAAATTTGCCAAGTCCGCAAAACATGGTGATTTACCACCTATCATCATCAAACTATCTTCTCTCAACCACTCATTGATCGGGCCACTCTCATCCTTCAACCCATGATCTTCGGTAGTCAATCTAGATAGGTGGTCGGCAACAACATTCTCCGACCCCGGCTTGTCTTTAATTTCCAAGTCAAACTCTTGAAGTAAAAGAACCCACCTCAAGAGCCTTGGCTTTGCATCTTTTTTCACTAACAATTGTCTCAAGGCGGAGTGATCCTTGTATACCACAACCTTAGCACCAACAAAGTATTGCCGGAATTTTTCCACGGCATGAACAATAGCTAGCATTTCCTTTTCCGTCGTAGAGTAGTTGACTTGGGCTTGATCTAGAGTTTTGCTTGTGTAGTAGATTACATGGTGCCTCTTGTCCACAACTTGGCCAAGCACCGCCCCGACCGCATAATCGGAGGCGTCACACATAACTTCGAAGGGAAGGCTCCAATCCGGTGAGCGGATTATGGGAGCCGTCGCAAGGGCCTCCTTCAACCTACAAAAAGCACTTAAGCAAAATTCATCAAATACAAATGGTGTGTCTTTGAGAAGAAGAGAAGTTAAAGGCTTGGCAATTTTAGAAAAATATTTGATGAAACGTCGGTAAAAGCCCGCATGGCCTAGAAAGCTTCTCACTCCCTTCACATTTGTAGGGGGTGACAAGTTTTCTATCACCGAAACCTTAGTCATATCAACTTCTATCCCTCTCTTAGACACGATGTGGCCAAGCACAACCCCCTCCTCCACCATAAAGTGGCATTTTTCCCAATTGAGGACGAGGTTGTGCTCCTCACATCTTTGCAAAACATTCGACAAATTTAATAGCCCAAGATCAAATGAGTCTCCATGGATACTAAAGTCGACCATGAAGACCTCCATACTCTTCTCAAGAAAATCGGCGAAAATTGCCGTCATACATCTTTGGAACGTCCCCGGAGCATTACAAAGCCCAAAGGGCATCCTCTTATAAGCATAAAATCCTATGGGACAAGTGAATGTGGTTTTCTCTTGGTCTTCCGGGTGTATGGGGATTTGGAAAAACCCGGAATAACCATCTAGAAATGAATAGTAAGAATGCCCCGCCAACCTTTCGAGCATTTGGTCAATAAAGGGGATGGGGTAGTGGTCTTTGAGGGTGGCGGCATTTAATTTGCGATAGTCAATGCACATCCGCCACCCGGTCACGGGTCTAGAAGCTAGGAGAGTCCCATCCTCTTGTTCCACCATAGTTACCCCTCCTTTCTTGGGCACTACATGGACGGGACTCACCCAAGAGCTATCGGTTATTTGGTAGATTATCCCGGCCTCTAACAACTTCATCACCTCATTTTTCACCACTTCCGCCATCTTAGGGTTCAACCTACGTAGCCCATCTACCTTAGGTTTGCTACCCTCCTCCAAGACAATCCTATGCATGCAAAGATTAGGACTTAAGCCTTTGATATCATCAATGCTATAGCCAAGTGAGCCCCTATGAGTTTTCAAGATTTTCAAAATTCAAGTTCTTGGCTTTCACTCAAATTAGCATTAATGATAACGGGATAAGTCTCTCCCTCACCTAAAAAAGAGTACTTAAGTGAGGGAGGTAAGGGCTTTAGTTGTACCTTTGGAGGGAGAAGGCCCTCCACCTTCTTCAAGAGTTCATCATCTACCTCATGGTCATCTCCCATCTCCTCATCATGGAGTGCCACTTGTAGAGCTTCTTCCTCACATTTCTCTTCTTCATGCACCCTTTCAACCACTTCCTCTATGACTTCTACCGAGCATGCTTTGTGAAACATTGGTCCCTTCACTAGATGAGGAAGATTAAATTCAAGGGTTTAGTTTCCCACCCTAAAGGTTAGCCGCCCGTCCCTCACATCAATGAGGACTCCTCCGGTAGCAAAAAAGGGCCTACCGAGGATGATGGGAGTGTGGCTATCCTCCGGGATATCTAGGACAACGAAATCCGTGGGAATCAAAAATTTACCAACTTTAACGGGTACGTCCTCAAGCACACCCAAAGGTTGCTTAACGGACCTATCCGTTAGTTGTAGAGTCATAGAAGTGTGGGTTAAACTATCAAGTCCAATTCTTTTAGCAATAGTTAAGGGAATGACACTTACACTTGCACCATTATCACATAATGCCCTTGAAATCATGACTCCTCCTACAACACAAGGGATAGAGAAACTTCCGAGGTCCCCAAGCTTTTTTGGCATTTTGAAAGAGTTAGGATTAATGAGGAGAGCACTACACTCCGCCTCCATAATCATAACATCTTGGGTACCCAAAGTCCTCTTATGAGTCAAGATGTCTTTTAGAAATTTTGAGTAAGTGGGCATGTTCAATATAACATCGGTGAAAGGTAAGGTAACTTCAAGTCCCTCAAGCATTTTTCTAAATTGGGTGAACTTGAAGTTTTCCTTAGTTTTCAAAGCTCTAGAGGGGTAGGGGATATCGGAAACAACAAGTGGAGCACTAAAAGATACCTTTGGAATGGGAGTTTTCTTGGTTACCTTAGCTCTTGCTATTGGTTGTACCTCTACTCCTTCATCATTGGCATCCTTGATCATCTCCTCCTCATAAGGCATAATCTCGATATACCCATCTTCTCCCTCTTTGGGTTGATCATCTTCACCCTTGCCATCATCTTTTAACTCCAAGGTAGGAGTCAAAATGGGCTCTTCGAATTCTTCTCCTTCCTCAACATGCTCATCATTTGGATTCTCATCATTCATCATATCCATGTAGGGGTTATCAAGCACAAGTCCACTCCTCAAAGTCACCGCACATGCTTGGTGGCTTGATGAAGCATCCTTGGAGCTTTTCCCTTGAGCAAGTAGACCTCCCGGAGGCCTTTGAGGATTGTTCAAAGCTTGAGAAGCTAACCTAGCTTCCAATTCTCTCACCTCTTTCTTGTGAGCATTAGTGACATTTTGCAAAGCCAAATTGTTTTGGATCTCCATGTTTTTGACTAGTTGCAAAACTTCACTCATTGAAGGTTCATTGTCTTGATGAGGTTGGTTTGTTAAAGGGAGGGCAAATGCATAGTCATTTCGACTACTTGAACCTTGGTTGTTGCTTCTTTGGTTGTTAAAGTTTCCTTGTTGGTTGTTATTGAAATTTCCTTGTTGCCCCCTTGAACCTTGACCATTGAAATTTGACCCTTGATTGTTGTTGAAATTTGACCCTTGGCCTTGGAAAGAATGATCGGAAACCCCTTGACTTGCTTGATTGTTTTGGTTGCCTTGGTAAAAATTACCTTGGCCTTGGTTGTTGAAGTTTGAGTTCCCTTGGTTTTGATTCCAATTTCCTTGACCTTGATTCCAATTACCTTGGTTTTGGAAGTTACCTTGGTTATTGTAACCTTGATCATTGAATTGTTGATTTTGGAATTGGTTTGATCCTTGACCTTGTTGAGAGTTGTTGAATTGATTATTGTAGTTTCCTCTTGAAAATTTACCTCCTCCTCTAGGTTGGGAAAACCCCGGAGGGTTGGAAGGTTGAGTTTGTGTGTGTTGAGGGTTTAACACATTTTGCCTTTTGTAACTCATGTTTGGGTGAAATTTCGAACTTGGGTGATAGAAATTGGAATTTGGGTTGTAAGCTCCTTGACTTTGGAAGGGAGGCCTTGAGGGCCGTGGGTTGTTGTTGACTCCTTGAAATGCATTCACATGTTGGTAGTCATTTCCTCCTTCATTGTTATAAGATACATTATTCCCACAAACTTCAAAGGTGTGTCCATACCCATTGCAAATTTCACAAGTAGGGGTTTGATAAGCTTCCACCATAGGAGGTGCATAAGACCCACTAGCATCATTCACATGATGTCCTTGACTTTGATTTTGAGCCTTTTGAAGCTCGGCAAAACCCTTAGTAAAAGTTTGTGTGAGCAAATCAATCTTGGCATTGGTATCCGCATTTGAAAAGTTCTCACTTGGGTACTTAGAACTCCTCCTCAAGCTATTTCCTCTAGAACTAGTACCATAGCTAGACTCCGATTCAACCATCTTTTTAATCAATGTCGCCCCTTGTTGGTCATTCAAATGATCAAAACTTCCCCCCGCGGAAGCATTCACCATAGCCTTGGTTTGAGGGAGGAGAGTTTGATAGAATGTTTGAGTGACATACCAATCCGCAATTCCATGGTGAGGGCAACGGGCAAGTAAATCAATGAATCGATCCCATGCCTCTCCCAAGGATTCTCCATCCTCTTGTTGAAAGGTTGTTATCTCATTTCTTAGCATCGCCGTTTTGGAGGCGGGGTAGTACTTGCTTAGAAACTCCTTAGCTAAGGCATCCCAAGTAGTAAAAGTGTTTGGAGCATGGTTATTCAACCACCTCTCCGCCCGGTCTTTAAGAGAAAATGGGAACAACATTAGACAAAGAGTTTATTCGGGCACACCATTCCTCTTCATGATTGCCACTCTACTTTTGAATTTCCTCAAGTGGGCATGAGCATCTTCATCGGGAATGCCTCCAAAGCTATCCCGCTCAATTGAACCCATTTGAGCCGGATGAATCTCAAAGTTATTTGGGGCCAAGACACCGAAATTTATTGGAGATTGGGTATCATCATGGTTGGGTCGGTTACGGTCAAGTAAAGTCGTCATTTGTGGTTGATTTTGTTGTTGAGGTATTGTAGGTGGTGAATTTGGTGGAGTATTTTGTAATTTATTGTAGAAGGGGTTTTCGAATATGGGTTCAATGGTGTTGTTTTGTGGGTGATCGATTAATGGAGTGGATGTAGAAGCGATTGAAGTATTGGCTTGTTGATGGCTAACCCTTCTTGAATTCCTAACCCGAGCAAGTGTATTAGCTCGGAGAGTCCTAAATAACCTTTCGGGCTCCGGATGGCTCAAGAACAACCCTTCACCCCTAGGCATGCACTCAAAAGCAACTCAAAAACAAGTTAGACTCCTAGTGTGTTTTTGGGCACACTAGGGAAAGACAATAATGTAAGGCACTCTACAAATAATCTAACAACTAAATACCAACAAAAACAACAAGTAACTTGGCTAAATCTAAGACACAAATCAAACTACGAGTTTCCTTACGCCATCCCCGGCAACGGCGCCATTTGATGGACGGTTTGTCGCGTACCGCTCAAGCAAAAACAATTTGTAAAACCCAACTAATGCGATAGCGGAAGTCGGGGTCGAACCACAAGGATGGAGGGGTCAACTACAAGTTTGAATGAATCCTATTCTAGCCTAATAAGAGATTGATTGGAAGATTAACTAAAAACTAGAAAATGCAAGTAATCGCTAGATAACAAGGTAAAGACAATTAATGGAAAACTAAGGTGAAGGGTTCACCTTAGGGGGATTAATGGGCTAGTCTAGCAACTAGCAAATGGGTAACAAATTCGAGTAGAATTAATTGCTAATGTCTCAACAATTAATAATCATCAACAAAGTCATCGCATTTGTCTCAAATCACCCATATAAACACTTAGTCTAATCATTTCTACCACCGTCGCTTAAGAAATAATCAAACCATACTTGATAAAATGGACAACTTTCGTTTACACATTTCATCAAACACTTAGTGTGCATATGCGTAATACCCAAATAATTACCACAAATCTACTAATCACCCAACTAATTATCCCACATAATCCTCCCTTAGGCTCTCCCTAAACCCTAGAAGGGAACTACTCACTCATTCTAAGGGAAATCAAACAACTAAAGGTAAGGAGTAGTGAAATGAACATTATGCTATGGAGGTGAATAATTATAACAATCAAATGATAAACAATAAACTAGAAATGAAATTAAATTGCATAAATAACAAAAAGATGAGAAATTTATACCAACAAGCTTGTATTAGTGAATAGGGAGAATGTCTTCAACCCAAAATCCTCAATCCAAACCCAAAACTGAAATAATTCTACTAGGAAAGACTAGATCTACCAACTTGAAATGAGAAATTAAGTTTAATTAGGGAACGATTAGGAGAGTAATTAGTACTTAATAGAGGTTACAAATTATCTAGGGTTTTGTGCTAAGAGATAATGAAAAGCTGCTAATTACAAAATATTAGGGGAAGGGTATATATAGGTATCTCGAAAATTAAGAAAGAAAATAGAAGAAGAGTCGAAAATGCGGAGCTGTGTTCCTGGCCGGTCGACCGGCCGCCGGTCGTCTGGCCGGCCGGGAGCACATCAGTAGCTTCCCCTATCATGCCTTAGAAAAAAATACTCTAAGTATGGAAATGGGAGTCCTGGCCGGTCGACCGGCCGCCGACCTCATACCGGCCCAGAGCACAAAACACTTCCCAAGTAGTTACTGATGTAGTGCAGGCCGGGTGACCGACCGGCCGCCGGTCGACCGGCCAGCACTACCTGGGCTGACTTCTTCCCTCTTTCTTTTTCCTTCTTTGTGGAGTTGCGGTCTAGGCCGGGTGGCCGGCCGCCGGTCAGTTGGCCGGCCTGCACCACCTGGGGCTTGCTTTCCTCACTTTTTCATCTCATTTCCGAATCCCGACTCATGCAAGACCTTTATGATTCGATTTCTTCATTTCCGCCTTAACTCCTACAAATTAAGATCGACATTCATAGCACGGGAAATCGGGAGCAAAATGCAATCAAGGGCACGCAAATCCGTGTAAACGGACCAAAATGGGGACGAAAATGAGAGGAAAAATGTGACTAATTAAATGCTTATCAAAAAACAAGGTTTACGTTTTACTTAACATAAATATATCTTAATTCAAGTCTTGAGAGATTTAGCCACGGTGTTTGTTAATTCGTGCCTAAGCAATTGCATTGTCACGGACAAGATGTATGTCTTGGCTAGAAAAAATATTTACAACGGAACAAGTCGTGGCTAGATATACTTTCGCCACGGGTCTGATAGAGTTCGTGGCTAAATTAATTATTAGCCACGGCTGTTGCCAAATTCGTGGCGCAAGTGACTTTTTGCCACGTAAAAAGTTTTCCGGTGGCATAAAATTTTCCTAAATTATTGAAATAAATTTTTCCCGTGGCTAAGCAAAATTAAGCCACGAATTGTAAATTTCTGTGGCATAAATCGTGACCCAAGTGTCAGTTTGTTGTAGTGAAATGTTTGTTCATTAGTTAAAGGGTTCCACAATATCAGCTTTGTATCACACAATATCACCACCAAACCGTTACAAGAACCTACAAATGTTATAAGCTCTTTTTCACTACGTCTTTGAGTATAATATTTTTTCGGGTCAGTATCCACTATAGTACCAGTAATCGGACTCATACATTGACCAACAATTTCTAAACAGAAACCAAACAGTCGATATTTCAATAATCTCATATTAACACATAACCTTCTTAATACAAGTAGCAAATAGACCCTAATCGAATTGTTTGGAATTCGGAAGTAAAAGAAATCATTTTATCTACTAATAGTGGTCAAATCAGCTTATTGCCAAACCACGCCCCTATTGCATAGCTGTAGATATAGGTATTTTGAGAATACGCCGTAACGACGAATGTTTAACAATGGCTCTGATGGGCGGTTTTTCTCGAATTGTAATCGAGTGATAAATGTTGATTTGCAATCTAATTATCATATTAAAAAGCCAACTTTTACTCCCCTACCATTTTTAACAAACAAAAGACACAGTTACCCACATCATAACAGAGTCATTATTAGTATATACACACAATAATTCAAAGGGAAACCAAGAAAAACAGGAACTTTGTTAGAAAGATCCAATCTTTTGTGCCTAAACTTCGAAAAGATGTAATCTTTGATAGAAACCCGTCATTCGAAAGTAGAAAGGAGTGGGACAAACTCTGTTCGTTGTTCGAGACTTGCAACGTTATTCTTTGCTTGTATGGTTTCAACTAAAGCCACACTCATGCATTGACCATCACCCTCTAAGCCTAACAGTTACACGCACATCATACCAGAGTCATCATTCAAAGGGAAACAAAAAACACAAACTTTGGTAAGAAAGATGAAATATTTTGATGTTTTAACAACAAAAAGATTTAATCTTTGAACAAAGACCCGTCATTCGAAAGTAGAAAACAAAAATGTAAATCACATATTAAAACACATACACATAATAATATAGTCACTAGCTAAGATGCCTAAGAAGCAACAGAGATTCATACAAAATAAACTACAAACTTTCGGTTAAAAAGATATAGTCTTTTTGTGATTTAACAAGGAAAAGATGTAATCTTTGAACAAAGACACATCATTCGAAAGTAGAAAACAAAAATGTAAACATAAGTGAGTGTTCACCTCCTTTTTCAAGATAATCATTTTGGTTTATTTACAATTGGAGGTAAGTAGGCTTCCGTCTCGAAATCGGTGAAAAAACTTTCCCTGATGATGTTCTTAGCTGGTATGATGTTCAGCATTGTGGAGAGAGATTGAATGAACAAGCTTTATTTGAAGGGGAAGAAGAAAAGAGGTTTGAGGGAGTTTGTAGAGAAGTTTAAGGGTAGGAACTAGGAAAAAATGAAATGTTAATGTCTTTTGTTTTCATGCATTAACAAATCATTTATTTTTTTTCAAATGAACGCGCGATGTCACACGTAAAAATAAAACCTCAATTTTATGGTTGGATAAAATAGCTCTTATCACTTGAGTTAATTCTTGTTCTTTGAATTTATCATGTCATTATTTTGTTAATTGTTATGGTCAGTTTACCGAAATGTCATAATTGGGTTAATGATGCCGATTTTGGGTCAAGTTACCACAAGTATGTATTCATTCAAAGTCATTTTTCCATATATAATATTAGTATAATTTATATGAAAGTGTTTTTATAGTTTACTAGGATTCTATATATGTTCTACAATGCTATTCTTGTCGTGTCCTAAATTTTTCAGGATGATGTGTCACACTGTCACGTGTAAGGGTGTTCAAAAAGTAGTACGAGCCGGCAAATCGGACCGACCCGGACCGGTCCGGTCCGGTCCGGTCCGGTCTAGACCGGATACATACCGGTCCGGACTTCGTGTCCCAAAAGATATGGTGACTTGTTGAGTTTATGGATCCAATACTTAAGAGGGGGAAATGGTGAATTAAGTACCTTTTAAAACTTTAAACACACAACTCGGAATTTATCTGTTACGAATCAGCACTCAAGCAAATTAAACAGTTCAGCGAACTGTTTAAACAATGAAGATTGTGCAGTACTGATTCGAACAGATTCGTGAATGAATCGAAATACAGGAAAACAAAATAACGATCAAATAACAATAAGTACGCAGCGGTTTTTAAGTGGTTCGACCTACTCTCTAAAGGTCTACGTCCACTATCTCTCTTATTAATATCTTCCTTATAAATCAACCCGATTACAAAGAAGACCCCCACGATCAACCCGATCGTGCGACTCGAGTACAACCCCGTACCCCAATAATCTCTCACTCACAAACTGAAAATTACAAGAACTTTGTCTCTTTATATGGTTCACAAATTCGAACAGTAGAGACAAGACCTTAAGGGATGAATATATTTGAACACTTTCACGATCCGACTTAAGGGAACAACTCAAGAGAATTTTTCACGTTAAACGTACAAGTTGTTTTTCTTTGCTGAATGATTTTCAATAAAGTATTCTGTTGCATTCAACCTACTGGATTGATAGAATATATAATAGTAGGTAGTTTTTGGAATCTTGCAAAACAAGGTAGAGATAATATTTAAAAATAATATCTTTTCCAAAGAGTCCATATCTTTTAAAACAACCTTAAAATAAAATAATCTTTTAACAAAATAAGTTTCCAAAGAGGACTCATAAGGTTGGAGAAGATTATCTTATTAAGAGATATCGTTCAAATAAATTTTACCGAGAAAGATCTTTCAAGGCTTTTCGAAATCTCTTGAAAAATATTCATTGAGTTGTTCTGCATTAAATCATCCTGATTTGAACAGTCTCAAAGACTGTTCAAAACTGTCACAATGAGTTGTGCTCAAAAATAACATCCTTACATTAGCTAGACGACCAAAGAGAAGTTAGAACGATTCTTCATAGTTCTTTAAGCTCCATTCACCGTGATAATCATCTAGGCATGCACAAAGCAATCAAACACGTTAGACGACAAGTAGCACGGACTTGTCATCATCAACAAACATGGTTCAACATGACTGTCTCCGGCCCGGTCCAAAAAATTCAAGTTTCCCTTTTAAAGTATAACCGATCCGATTCAAACTCGGGAAAAACCGGACCTTAAAGGTTCCGGTCCGGGTCCCCTTTAACCGGTCTGGTCTCCGGTCTTAGAAAACGTGGGTATCTGGTCCGCGGGTTCAACTGGTCCGGTCCGGTTTTGGACCGGTGAACACCCCTAGTCACGTGTATGTATCGTATCGTGTTCGTGTCCATATCCGTTTTCGTGCTACCTAAGTTTCAGGTCAACAAAGTTCGGGCTATGTATGGGTCGGGTTGGGTCAATTTGGATTTTGGGTCACAATGAAGGGTTGTGGTTTTTCTCGGTTCTCAGATCAACCTTTTCGTATCGGGTCGGTTTTGTCAGGTCTACTCTCACCTTTCACCTACACCCCTCATCAATCAATCTCCGTGAAAATCTTTTCTTACATTTGGTATTGATGGCTTGACGCGACTCGATCAAACATGAAAAGTATAGCGCAAGGCGTGAATATGACAGCGTCATAGAAATGACCTAATCCATAATGACTTAACCTGACCCCAAACAACTTGAAAAGACAAATTATATTAAGTCATCTAAAAGTAGGACTCGATTTGACCTATAATGATCTGGTTGACTCAATAAATATGATCATGTAAATTACTGGACCTAGTCTAACAATTCATTTAACATATCAATGTGTAAGAGGTACCAATTTTACCTATTTGTACCTCTTGGGTGGACAAACATCCTGCTGACCCGACTTATTTAGACCCAACATGTCTCTTAGTTTGATTTTTACCTGCATCACCTAACTCGTGACTAGCTCGACCCATCTTGTAAAACTAGTGTCAGCTAGGGTTGAACAAATCAATCTCGGTCTGACTTGTCCAGACCTGTTCTCATTCAGACCAGGCTCGCACTGGGTCCACCTCCATCTAAACCGACCCGTGTTAACCTAGCCATGCCCAACCCGCCCCAGAACTGGACCGTTACCACTACTACTCATACCCGTATTATGTTTTTTTTACTCCCACGTGATAAAATTTCATTGTTTTTTTGGTGCCGTGACATAATTTCATTTTGTAATAAATAAAAAAAACTTGCTTGCCAAATTACCGTGCCGTATGACACTATGACATGTCACATTGTATATATACACAGGTTACACACACAGAAGAAAGGATAATAAATTAATGAAATTGGGGATTTCTTGAAATTAGGGTTTCCAATTGAAGATGTCATGGGTGGTGATTACCATGAATCGCGCTATTGTAGTGATAATCTTTCTGGAAATCAAAAGCGAAATCGAGATTGCACCGACGATAGTAGTCCATCACCTGTGAAACGTAAGCTCAACAAAATCACTTGGTTCGTATTCTCATCATCTTCATATTATTATTATTATTATTATTATTATAAGATGCGCGCAACTTTCATTAAAATAAAATGAAAAGTTTACATGAAATTGGTGGAGAGCCGAGAGACAATCTGGCCCCCACTCCCTTAGCTATAGCAAAACTAAGCCTAGCAAAAATATAAGCGGCCACCCGAGCCCCAGCATCCTGAGATACCGAGAATTTCTGGATCCGCTTGAGCAAGTCAACAGCATCCGAGCCCACCTCCCCAAGCGAAGAGAAATAGAAGGGTAGGAAACCATATCCAGCAGCCGCGCATAAATCCCCATACTTAGCACATTTGCGCTGAGCAGCATCGGCGACAACCCGTCCCGGCACAAAATCGGACATCCCAGTCTGAGTCAAGGGGGAAGACCCAGTCAAATCAACACACACATCACGCCCTCTGTCCCAGGAATAAAGAAGCAAATCCGCAGAACGAAGAGATCTGTCGTGCCCGTCAACCAAACCGATATCAACCTCCTCACCCGCGGAAATACCAGACCTATAACAGATGTCAAATAAGGTGTCACGAACGAGGTTAGGCCCATGCTTAACCCCCACAGTACCAGCACAAGAAACAGCGTGGTCCCCATACACATCATCAGTAAAACCCGAGAGCAAGCAGGACAAGGCCTAGATACCGCGAATAACGGAACACCGAGGCGATACCCCAGCACACAACGGTAAGTCCTCCTGTTCATAGTCTGACCCAACCCAAAGATAGGAACCGCACGCAACCAATCAGAGGAGTAGGCATCCTGCTGAGAGTTCCACAACGCGAGCTGACGTGGTGTCAAAGAGAAAACAGATTCTGAAGAAGCAGCAACCGTCGCGAAATATATATCTGCCAATTTCTTCATAAGTTTAGGGGCAGCGATTTCACTCGGATCACGTAAAAAATCAGAACCTGTAGTTTCCGAAAACACCCGCAAGGCATCGTCAAAAATAGGGCCAGCACATACAATACCAAAAGGCCGCAGGAGCGTAGCCTGCAAAACTGCAGACTGCAAACGGGAAGCCAGAAAAGCATAGTTATTATTATTATTATTTTTTTTTATTATTATTATAAGATGCGCGCAGCTTTCATTAAAATAAAATGAAAAGTTTACATGAAGTTGGTTGGTAGCCGAGAGACAATCTGGGCCCCCACCCCCTTAGCTATAGCAAAACTAAGTCTAGCATCCTGAGATACCGAGAATTTCTGGATCCGCTTAAGCAAGTCAACAGCATCCGAGCCCAGCTCTCCAAGCGAAGAGAAAGAGAAGGGTAGGAAACCATAGCCAGCAGCCGCACAAAAATCCCCATACTTAGCACATTTGCGCTGAGCAGCATCAGCGACAACCCGTCCCGACACAAAATCGGACATCCCAGTCTGAGTCAAGGGGGAAGACCCTGTCAAATCAACACAGACATCACGCCCTCTGTCCCAGGAATATAGAAGCAAATCCGCATGACGAAGAGATCTGTCATGCCCGTCAACCAAACCGATATCAACCTCCTTACCCGCAGAAATACCAGACCTATAGCAGATGATTATTATTATTATTATTATTATTATTATTATTATTATTATTATTATTATTATTATTATTATTATTATTATTATTATTTTTTATTTTTTTATTATAAGATGCGCGCAGCTTTCATTAAAATAAAATGTAAAATTTACAAGAAGTTGGTGGGGAGCCGAGAGACAATCTGGGCCCCCACCCCCTTAGCTACAGCAAAGCTAATCCTAGTAAAGATATAAGCGGCCACCCGAGCCCCAGCATCCTGAGATACCGAGAACTTCTGGATCCGCTTGAGCAAGTCAACAGCATCCGAGCCCAGCTCCCCAAGCGAAGAGAAAGAGAAGGGTAGGAAACCATAGCCAGCAGTCGCGCATAAATCCCTATACTTAGTACATTTGCGCTGAGCAGCATCAGCAACAACCCGTCCCGGCACAAAATCAGACATCCCAGTCTGAGTCAAGGGGGAAGACCCTGTCAAATCAACACACACATCACGCCCTCTGTCCCACGAATAAAGTAGCAAATCCGCAGGTCGAAGAGATCCGCCATGCCCGTCAACCAAACCGATATCAACCTCCTTGCCCGAAGAAATACCAGACCTATAGCATATGTCGAATAAGGTGTCACGAACGAGGTTATGCCGATGCTTAACTCCCACAGTACCAGTACAAGAAACAGCGTGGTCCCCATACCAGACTTATAGCATATGTCGAATAATTATTATTATTATTATTATTATTATTATTATTATTATTATTATTATTCATTGTTCTTGTATCGATGATTATCCCTCATTTTTATGTCGTGTTACGGTTTTCTCGACGTAATTGTGTGTACACTGTTTCTTGTTTAAGACCGTCTTAACTTACGCAGGACCAACTTGTGCTTATAAGTTCAATTTAGGTTTATGCTTGAATTTCTTTTTATCGATTTAATCTGTGTATTTGTCATTATGAACTGTAATCTTATGCTTTCTGTAGAAATTTTATTTTCAATGCATTATCAGGTGCTTGATATTAGGGGTGGCAATCGGGTCACTCGGGTCAGGTTTGGGTCGGGTCATGTCGGGATCGGGTCGTATCGGGTTCGGGTCGTATCGGGTCAGACAACCCTTTCGGGTCGGGTTCGGGTTCGGGTCGGGTCGGGTCGTAATCGGGTCCGGTTATTTTTTCGCAATATTTCAATATTTTTCCATTAAATCTAGTTTTAAATTATTATTTGGTTTAATTAATTCATTATTAAGTCAAACATATCAATTTAAACAATAAATCACTTTCATTTTGATCATTATTAAGGTTAATAATTGTCAGAGCGTCAATTTAATCGGGTCAATATCGGGTCGGGTCAATGTCGGGGCGGGTTCGGGTCGGGTTCGGGTCACTGATTTTCGGGTCGTCAACAGGTTACGGGTCGTCATCGGGTCGGGTCGGGTCGGTTTCGGGTTGCAGTATTATCGGGTCGGGTCGGGTCGGTTTTGCTCGGGTTTCGGGTCGGGTCAGACTTGCCAGCTCTACTTGATATCGTTTTAATTAAAATTTAATGAAAAAACTTCCCCACAAGATGATATATACAGAATAGTGTGGGGTCGTTTAGTTCGTAAAAGGAATTGTAGTTCCGAGGAAGTATAAATTTCCCATGAAAATGCAATTTGCGTGAATTTGGGAAAACTTGTTTGGTTGCAATATGGGTAGTAAATTCCGGCGGAATTCTCACTTACCTAGGGGGCCTAGGTAAGCAACTTCTTCCATCAGGAAGGAATTGGAATTCCTATGGAACTTAAATTAATGGGATTTTGGGTAAACAAACAACCCACTACAAATCCCATGAGTAACCAAACAACCACTATTAGAGCTGGCAAAAGGTAACCCGACCCGAAGAACCGACCTGACTTATCCGAAAACCGACCTGATAGAACCCGTAAATTTGCCGAACTGAAACCGACCTGAACCGACCTGAAGGTTAACCGATAAACCGATAGAACCTGAAATGATATGACCCGAACCAACTTGTGACTCGATCCGACCCGACCCGAAACCCGATTAACCCACAAACCCGACCTGACCCAAACCGAACTGAACCGACATGTAACCCGTTTTAACCGATTAAACTCGACCTGACTCTTAGCCAAATAATCTTTTTTAAGAATCTAAATTCCTTTATAGTTTGTTTTTTTGTTAATAAATTTGATATAAAAAATTATCGCTCATTTTATTTTTCAAAACAAAATGCAATCTTAAAATAAATAGTCAGTTGTAAATTTAGTACGCTATATTCCTAGTTAAACTTATTAATAATTATATTGCAAGTGATATATGTAGAAAATTTTAAATTAACGCTTTGTGAGAAAAAGAGTGTTTAGTTTTGGCTCCATTGAAAACAATAAAGGGAAGAAAGAGTTATGAGTTATGACCATACAATCCGACCACGGTTATTAATTATGATCTTAAAATCCAAACCTCAAATACACTGTTCTAATAGAGCATATTCAAAATTAAATACGTAGGATCACCGTGAAGATAATAAATAAAATCTATTTCATAGGCAATTCATTTAGTTCCTTGTCATACTTCATATGTCAAATGTTCAAAACTATGAACTACATAAACAACTGATTAATTTAGACCAAAAACATTATTTTTTGTCCATAATATAGGCGAATCCGACACTAGATAGGCACTCATGTCATATACTTATAACCGAGGTCGAACAACATAAGTGTTGAATGAAAGTATACAATCATTAACTTTTATAGTGTTATACTCTTATATTTTACAAATATCTTTTGTATCGAGTTCCTCTAATCCAATATTATAATTCATAAGTTCAAAAGTGATCTTTTAACATAACGACCCAACCATTGACCCGATTAATTTTCAAATTAAGACGACAATATAAAATACTCGACCCATCAGTAACCCAAAACCAAACCGGTCTCGACCTGATCAAGCATATTAACCTGATATATCCGGACTCATTGGTCAACCGATCCGAAACTGAACCGACCTGTTGTAGTTATTGACCCGATTAACCTGACCCGTAAGCGACCCAACCCGAACCCGACTCGACCTGAATAAGAAACTTGACCCGACCAAACCCGAGCCCGACATGACCCGAACTGCCTGAACCCGACCCGTAACCGACCTGATTGACCCGATTGCCACCTTTAACCACTATGTTTCTGCGACATTAAGGCATTGTTTCGATGGAATAATTCGGAAGAAAAGTGGGGAGGGAAAGGAAACAAACCAAAATATCTTGTTTGGTTAGCAAATGACGTTGGTGGAATCCATTTGCCCTCCTACAAACCTAGGACAATTTTGTCGAACACATAAAAGATTTTGAGGGAAAACCTCATTATCCATTTCTCCCCCTCCAATGCCCTTCCTTTTTTCTTCTCGATTTGTAGCTAAACAAGGCCGTAAAGATGTATTGTATTGATAGCCATCCTGTTATGCCTCATGGCAGTGTAGATCTCATATCGGCCTTGTTTGGTTATAAAATTGATGGCAAATTGAGGGAATCGGAAAGAGGGGAGTGAAGGGAAGGCTGTATACTATGTTCCGCTTGAAGGCTAGTTTACCTTTATTTTTGCTTAAGGCCGTATACCCTTTGGCCTCCACCCTTTAGTAGCTCTGATATCATTTCAAGTATTAGAACTGGGTGTCATTCTTTCAAAAGGTTTAATATTCGGCTTTAAATTGAGAAAATAATTGGCTAAATTAACAGTATAGTGCATATACAAAAAGTTCAGCATGTTTAAGTTTAGTTAATCATGTGACGCAGGGTTTTTGTCGCCCTACCCCGGTCAAAACAAATTTTATAAACTCAACTACTAATGTAGTAGCGGTAGTCGAGGTCGATCCACAGAGAGGTCAAGGATTGAGTACAAGTTCGTCTTAAATTATAAGCTAGCTACGCAAATCATGAATGAATTGATATTAAGCTAAGTAACTAAGCTAAAAACTAAATAAGTCAACTAAACTAACTAAACAAGTAATAAAAATAATGGTCTAAACAATAAGAAAGGCATAGGGCTCGATTATACCACCAACAAGTTTCTTTCACATTCACAAGTCTCTTTAACTAGTTGTCAAGCAATCGGTTTAAGAGGAAAACTCCTCAAGGTATCTCTCGCCTCCCTCCCGGGTTCGCGGTCAATACAAGTAGTCCCAATTACCTCCCTCCCGGGTTCGCAACCGGTATCTTAGGACACAACTAGAACCCACTCCCATGGTATCCTAGCGATGGTCTAAGTCCAGTCCTTAGGTCCGCATCAAATTTCCCAATTATCCCCCTCCCTTTCCCAAGGGTAGGCTTCTAGTTGAAGGTCAAGGGCACCCCACCTCGGTTCCCACTCCCGTGTTCAACCTAAGTCGGTGAAACTAGCCAAGTGAAATAACGATAATCCCAAACCTAACCGGTTTCCACCGATGGACAAGGGTCAAGGAGAAAGGTCAAGACACAAAAAAAACAACAATACAAATTCCCTTAACCAATCTCAACCGATTATTCAACAACTCATAAAAACTGAGACGTAGTCATGTAAAATAAACAAGTCGGGGTCTAATCGAACCCTAGTGAGATTACTACTCACTAATCATAGATACACCAATCAAAATTCTAATAATTACTCTAAACATAATACCAAACACTATAAAATACTAAAGATTAAAACTTTAACTAATCTAATGACTAAAAATGTAAGATCTAACTTTAAATATAATACCCACTACACTAATTATAACAATAAACATGAGAATACTAATAAAGACGGAAACTTTAACTAATAAATTGCATAAATAAATAAAGACAATAACTTTAAATAAATTAGAAGAGGGATAGAAAATTATACCGAACTTGAATTAAAGATGAATAAAATGAGAAATTCTTCATACAATTAATGCAAATGATAAACTAGATCTAGACTAAAAATTAAAGAGAGAAAATGGGTTGATTTTTGGAAGAATAAAAACTAAATTCTACCCTAAAAACTACTCCTATTTTCTTGCTCTCCTCCCTCTTCTCGTCTTTCCTACTGCTGCCCTCTGCCAACCCCACAAATGAAAGCCCCCCCAAAAAATCCAGCTGCTCTCCTCTTTGCTTGTTTCCTGTTTTTGGACAAAAACACCCTTTGAAGTTTGAAGATAAAGTAGAATTGATAAAAAAAAACACAGGAAGTACGGAGTACCTTTTATATTTAATGCTATTTGACTGTTACGATGTATGCACTTATTTGTTATAAGTGTGGTTCACTTGTTTAATTTCAGGTTATCGTTATGTTTGTCGCCACTGCCATGACCCTGAAGGTCCCGATCCTATTGGAATTTATATTTACCATCCGATGATACTAGCTCATTTTGTGGTGCTTGTTGAGTTGTAGTTGTAGTTGTACACTCTATTTCTAATTATGTTTCCTAAACTGATTCGGAGTAGCATTGTTTTTCAGATTGTAATATAATTGACGAGTTCGCTCCTCAATTCCACTAACTTTAACGTTGAAAGTCGACAATTGCAATTTAAATGTGCGCTTCATTTACAGTATCGCTTCTTTACTTAATCTTTATATATATGTTAATTTCATTTTCAGAAACTCCTTTTATCACACTTTATATTATTGAATAATATTGTTACGATATTATTACGATATTGTGACGATATTATTACGATATTCGGTATATCATATCCTAGCTAATTATGTAATATATATTATTGTTATTTTATTTGTAGTCTAATAATTAGGTAGTAAATAATCTCTACCTTTTGTATATAAGATCGATACTTTGTAGTATTGTAATTCATTCACTGATTAATAAAACAATCTTCTCCACCTTCCCTGTGTTCATAGTTTGTCATGGTATCAGAGCATTCTTGATCCACCAAAATTTATCAGAGTAAGAATTTTTTTTTAACAATGACACAGGGAAATGGAACCAAAAAATCTGACACAAAAGTTGAGCAAATATCACCATCCTCACCATTGTACCTCCGTCCGGGTGATAGCCCAAGTTTAACATTAACTCAAACCATTTTTAATGGGGATAATTACGAGTTATGGGCTGATGCGATGCGAAACGGTCTCGACGCCAAAAACAAATTAGGATTCGTCGAGGGTGCCGTTAAAAGACCAGTAATTGCGAAAGGTGAGGAGGAAACTCTTGAAGCCGTGGCTTGGCGGCAGTGCAACGCGATGGTTAAAGCGTGGTTGCGGAATGTAATTAATCCAAAACTCCATCCTAGCATAGCATTCTCTGGGACGGTGACAGAAATTTGGAACGAATTACATGAGCGTTCTTCTACCGGCAATGCACCAAGGGTCCATCAACTGAAAAGTGACCTTAATGAGTGCAAGCAAGGGAAGAACCAATCGGTAGTAGAGTATTATACTCAATTGAAGGCCATTTAGGACGAATTAGCCAATTACAGTCGAGTACCTCAATGTACTTGCGGTGCGGCAGCAGCGATAATTAAAGAACGAGAAGAAGAAAAGGTACATCAGTTTTTGATGGGCCTCGACAATGTCCTTTACGGTCATGTCAGATCGAATTTATTAATGGAAGATGAGATTGCTTCCTTAAGCAGGGCATATGCTTTGATTCTGCGTGAAGAACGACATCGGGCTGTAACTAAGGTAAAAGAGGAGACCTTAGAGGCTGCCATGGCAGTACAAGTCACAGGAAGTGCAGGACGCGGTCGTGGGTACGATTCAACCAAAAACAGAAATGATACAAGTATTATACGGTGCACATACTGCAACAAATTGTGGCATACTGAAGATAATTGTTGGGACAAACCAGGCTATCAAGAAAGAGGAAGAGGCCGTGGGCGCAATGGAGGTCGTTGGAAAGGAGGACGAGGCCGTGGTGGCTATACACTACAGGCCAATGCTGCAGCAGTCAACGAAAATGACACTCAAATACAGGACTTCACCACTGATGAAATTGTCCAGATACGAAGTCTGTTAAACGCCAAGGCCGAAGGTAGTCAGAAACCAACAGGTAAGAATGATAGTCGAATTGGTAATTGGTTACTTGATAGCGGAGCGTCGCATCATATGACGGGTCAACGTGATTTGCTTGACGATATTTGGCGTGGCAAAACATCTACCGTTGGCTTACCTGATGGGTCACACATAATTGCACAGGAACATGGGAGTGTGACGTTAAATGAGAATTTTATACTGAAAGACGTGCTTTTCGTACCGTCTTTAACTTGTGATTTAATTTCTATACAACAATTGATTAAAGAAAACAATTGTGTCGTGACTTTTTATAATGACCATTGTGTTATACAGGACCAATCTACGAGGATGAAGATTGGACGGGGTGAGCACAGTGATGGGGTCTATTATTTCAAGGGTGGATGCGAAAGCATTGTGGCACGAGCTAGCACAAATGGGGATTCTCGTCTTTGGCACAAAAGACTCGGCCATCCATCTAGCAGTATTTTACCTCTTTTCTCCGATTTGGTTGGTTTTAATTTGTCTTGGAATTCTAGTGATATCTGTGACCCGTGTTGTCGGGCAAAACAAACTCGTTCGGTTTTTAAGTCTAATAACTAGTTTTTATACCCGTGCAAGGCACGGGCTATAATTGGATTTCTCTTGTGTGTATGCGGTACCAATTATTTTTGTTTATAACTTATATAGAGTTTTTTTATATCACTAGAAAATGAGTGTTAGTCTCATTATGACGGCTTTGTAGGTATTATATCTAAAATTTAGTATGTGGTTGTACATTGTAGAATTTATAACCTTTTTCTTGCCAATATTTTAGGAATTGTATAATCCACATATCATATTGAAATTCTAATTCGAGCCTTTCATTTATTGATGAGACAGTGGTGATATTTCCACCATATAAATTAGATAAATTAGTGAACAAATAAATTCACTCGAAATAAAATAATAATTTCAAGATTTAACTCTTTTAAAATAGAGGTACTATTTAATAATGAATTACCATGAAGTGCACTTTAAAGAATTGGACCGATTTTGTAAGTTGCTTAGCGAAAGGAAAAATTAGTGTACTTTATTTACCTAGTCATTTTTTATTCTTAAGAATTTAATTAATGTCTATTGACAACAACTTACGTTGATTTATTGTCAAGTTGGCGAAAAAAGTATATGCAAATATTTATATAATATTAAGTAAACAACTATTACAAATATCACCAATTTTATTTATTATAGAAGATATAATTACTCCAATCTTCAAATTTAGTTTATGGTCATCATTTGTACTTGATTTACACGTTTTATGAGTGAAAATATTTTCCATACTATCAATTGTCGGAAATTTTATTTGTCTTTGAATATGCAAATATATTGACAAATCATTATATAAATAAAAAGCATTGTAGGTAAAAATAATCATAGTCGCTATTACATAAAGAGTATATTGATATGTACGATTAATCAATTATATCATTAGTGTCAAAAATACAAATTTTATATGTAGATCCGCTTGTAATTTTTTACCACGATCATTGAATTGAGCATGATTTTGCTTTCCATAAGTTAAATGAAAATGAAATTAGCATAAAGGAAATTAATGGAAACTTTTTTTTAAAAAAAATATTACATACCATTCAAAAATTCAAATTCACACGAGAAAAAAAGATTCAATAAAAACTATTATGTACAAATATTATCTTACATTTTGTTCAAAAGAAATAATTTCTCCTCGTTCTTAGTTTGTGTAGCTCCTCCATTAGTAATTCACCTGTCAAATAATTTTTGTTTAAGTCAATACCCTCTCAAATTCATTTTTCTATGATATCAATTAAACAAAAAAATCTACAGTAATAAACTATCAAATATGAAAATTTCAACGAAATCAAATAAATAGAAGTATTATAAATTAAAAATAGTTACCCCTTTTGTTTGTGAATATTGAAATCATTTTGACACTATTTAAACAATATATTTTTGACCTTTCTTCTCCTAATAGTAATTTATTAACATAAGTAAATTAAAACTGTTTATATTCCAAAGTCTTATCAATGATATGAAAGTGCTTAGAAAATACCAAAAGTAGCTAATTTACTTCCTTACCATTAGTGAAAACATATGGAGAAGAAAGGTCAAAAATATATTAAAAGTTATTAACTTCACCTATTAATTTCCCCCCCTTCAATATTTCTCCTTTAATAACATTTTAGATGACTTGTGTGATATAATAATAAATTTTAATTTTTTTATTTGTTTTAGATAAATACTTTGTACCTTAAGTAGGTTATCTTGACACGTGACGATAAAAAACAACTTAAGTTAGTCTTTAAATTATATTTTTTAAATAGATGTATATAATTTAATGAAATTGAGGAAATTTATAACAAAAAAATGAGTTCATTTATAAATGATGTAAAATTCGAGTGATGTGATTTTTTATATTTCTTTCAACTTATTCTAACAATAAACCCCGAAATTTTAAATTTACCATGTATTTTGATTTCTTAATTGTTATTTAAATTTATCAAAAATTAAAAGGCCAATCTTTATTTATTTAGTATGTATTTTGATTTCTTAATTGTTGTTTAATTTCTTAACAATATAAAAGGTCAATAATATTCTTTATTATGCTATTTAAAATCTTGATACACATTTAATGTATTCAAATTCATTAATTTTTATTTATTTTTTTCTTTTCTAAATAATGATGATGATGTGGCTTCCTAGAATTATCCCAAAAATGGAATGGTGTAATGTGGTGATTTTGGCTTGCCTTTTTATATTATTTATAGATAAGAGAAGTGCTGAATTATTTGCTCTCATACATTGTGACATTTGGGGACCGTATCATACAAAAAGTTTATCGGGAGCACACTATTTTCTCACTATTGTTGATGACCGAAGTAGAGGTGTTTGGGTTTACCTAATGCGAGATAAGGGAGAAGTCAGTCAGTTAATGATAAATTTTTGTAACATGACAAAGACTCAATTTGGGAAGGAGGTTAAAATAGTGCAAAGTGATAATGGAACGGAATTCCTTTCAGGTACCATGAAAAATTATTACAATGAGCATGGGATGATTTTCCAAACCAGTCAAATTGACACCCCACAACAAAATGGTAGGGTGGAGAGGAAACATAGGCACATTTTAGAAAAAGCGAGAGCCCTCCGCTTTCAAAGCAATTTGCCTATTGAATTTTGGGAGGAGTGTGTTCTAACCGCTGCGTATTTAATAAATAGAACACCCACTCGATTACTTAATGGCCTAACTCCTTATGAAATTTTATATGGAAAACAACCTTGTCTAGATAATATACGAGTTTTTGGAAGTGTATGTTATGCTCATAATAAAGACAAACCAAAGGACAAATTTAACGAGCGAGGCAAAAGATGCGTATTTGTAGGGTATCCACATAGCAAAAAGGGTTGGAAGGTTTACGATTTAAAGAAAAGACATTTATTTGAGTCAAGAGATGTAATATTTTATGAACATGTTTTTCCATTTGCTGACGACAAAACAACAAATGGACATGAGACTCAACCAATAAACGTACCTGACAATCCTATTATAATGGATGACCCATATGTTGATCATAAGGATGATCATGAGAAAAGTAGCATGGCAGAGAGTGACAATAATGATGAGTCCGCAACCGAGGAATTACTAGAAACAGGAAATATTGATCTCATGACAAATGAACCAGTGGGACGAGGAGCTCGTGAGAAATTCGCACCGTATTGGCAGAAAGACTATGTTTGCAAGTCCACCCGAATCATAGACCCCGCTATAAATGCTCACACGCTCCAATCGACACCCACAAAGAAAGGTACTCGTTATCCTATGGTTAATTATGTCAATACAAATTGTTTTTCTAACAATCACAGGAGCTATTTAGCAAAGGTTGATGCGATAAAAGAGCCACGTAACTATCAGGAGGCTGCCAAATTGGCCGAATGGCAGCAGGCCATGTCGAAAGAGTTTGATGCACTTGAGGTGAATGGAACGTGGAAAATTGTTGATCTCCCAAAAGGTAAGAAGCCCATTGGTTGTCGATGGGTTTACAAAGTGAAGTACAAGGCAGATGGAACCATTGAACGATACAAAGCGAGGTTAGTTGCACAAGGTTACACACAAATAGAAGGAGTGGACTACCATGAAACTTTTGCACCGGTTGCAAAAATGACAAGCGTCCGTTGCTTACTTGCCGTGGCTGTTACAAGGGGGTGGTCTATTGCTCAATTGGATGTTAATAATGCTTTTCTACACGGAGATTTAAACGAGGAAGTGTATATGAGAATGCCACCTGGTTTCGAAAAAGGGAGATCGACTAAGGTATGTAAGATGATGAAGTCATTATATGGGCTCAAGCAAGCTTCACGCAATTGGTTCGCAAAATTAACAGAATCATTGACAAGGTACGGTTTTGTTCAATCTATGGCTGATTACTCGTTATTTACTTACAATAAAGACAACATTTTTATTGGCATTCTTGTATATGTTGACGACATGATAATTGTGAGTAATGACGAGGTAGCAAGTGCCCGTCTCAAAGCTTTCCTTGACCGTAGTTTTGGCATTAAAGACCTCGGGAGACTGAAATATTTCTTGGGAATCGAGGTCGCAACCGGGTCCAAGGGGCTTTTTCTTAGCCAAAGGAAATATGCTTTAGAAATTATAAATGAAGCGGGTTTGGAAGGATCGAAACCAGTAGACATTCCTATTCAACCTAATCACAAATTGGCATTGGCCGAAGGAGACATATTGCACGATCCCATGAAGTATCGACGTTTAGTGGGACGACTCATCTATTTGACTATCACGAGGCCAGATTTAGTATATGGAGTTCATATATTGTCCCAATTTGTGCATGCTCCGAGAAAAGAGCATTTGGAAGCAGTGTTTCGAGTAATGCGGTACATCAAGGGGAGTCCAGGAAAGGGAATTATAATAGAACGAAATTGCGATTTGACATTGCGTGGATACTCAGACTCCGATTGGGCAAGTTGTCCATTATCGCAAAGATCGTTAACCGGTTACTTTGTGGCGTTGGGACAGTCACCCATCTCGTGGAAGGCACGAAAACAAACAACGGTGGCCAAATCGAGTGCGGAGGCAGAATATAGAGCATTGGCTGCCGTGACTAGTGAAGTAATATGGCTGAAGTCCTTCCTCTTGTCTCTTGGAATTGATCATATGAAGCCGATTGAAATTTTCTGCGACAACCAGGCTGCTTTACACATTGCCAAAAATCCGGTCTTTCATGACCGTACTAAGCACATCGAAATCGATTGCCATTTTATACGACATCACCTCGTCAATAAAACAATCTCGACTTTGTACATACGAAGCAAGGAACAGGTTGCAGTCATCTTTACAAAAGCACTAGGGGGAGACGCGTTTCGTTTTCTTCAGTCCAAGTTGGGCATTGGCTTACCAAGTGCTCCAACTTGAGGGGGAGTATTGAATAATATTGTTACGATATTATTACGATATTGTGACGATATTATTACGATATTCGGTATATCATATCCTAGCTAATTATGTAATATATATTATTGTTATTTTATTTGTAGTCTAATAATTAGGTAGTAAATAATCTCTACCTTTTGTATATAAGATCGATACTTTGTAGTATTGTAATTCATTCACTGATTAATAAAACAATCTTCTCCACCTTCCCTGTGTTCATAGTTTGTCATATATCCACTTTTGTGAGGGTTTCTCAATTTTCAGAAACTCCTTTTATTACCCATTTTTCATAATAATTTGCTATGTCGTGGAAAATACAACTCTCGTGAGGTCTCTAAACATGAGTCGAAAGTCGAATTTTTTTCAAAAGTAGGCTTCTACATACAAATAATTAACGAAATAGGTTGAATTTGAAATTAATATCCCAAAATGGGTCCACGTAGGATCGGGTTTGCGGAAGCTGGAAGACTTGAGGCCAAGTCGCTGAGGCGGACAGCGACTTTCCTTTTTTGTGCAAGCTTTGGATAATCAACTAAGTCGCTCCCCGAGTAAGCGACTTACTTCGTTATACACATTCACGGTAGCAAAGTAAGTCGCTCCCCGAGTGAGCGACTTACTTCGCATTATACAATCACGGACAACTTTCCCCCTTTCATTTGTTCATCCCCAAATTAAAAAAAAAAAAATCCGTCGAAACCCTAACCCCATTTCTTACTAATTTTCCCCAAAAATTACTCCAAATCATTCAATAATTTTCATTACAACTCAAGTGGGTAGTCTCTAGACACTAGTAAACAACTATTTGGGTGTTTCTTGTTCAATTTTCTACCAAATTCAAGGTATTAGCTAATAGTTTAACTCTTTCTTAGTAATTGATTGGTGTAGCTAGTTGTTGTAGTTTATGCTTATTACGGTTTATACATCCTAGATTTGTCGAATTTAGGTTGTTATTAGTGTTTTAGCTTTACTTGTTATTGTTATAGTTATGGAGAGAAGCCATTTTCCCTTATTGTGTTATTGTGATGGTGAAATTGTTGAAGGAGATGGGTGTGTAAGCTATGTAGGTGGAAGAGAGTCTTTTGTTTTTGCTAGTAGTAACATGAGCTATAATGACCTTCTTAATGAGATATACACTTCAATTGGGGTTGATAATAATAAGTTCAAATTAGTCTTGAAAATGAAATACCCTAGCCTTGGATGTTTTAAAGTTGTTTCTCTTGACAATGATCGGTCTTTACAAGCAATGTGGGCTAGTATATGTCATTCAAAGGCGGGTTCCATGGACATTTATATTGAGTTGGTACCAATTCAACAACCTCAAGTTAGTAATGCAAATGTAGTACCAAATGTGTCATTTACTAGGTTGTTAAATGACACCAATCTATTTCTCAACAATTTTGGTGATGATCGTTATGTGTCGTTATTGACAAATAATATCGGAGTAGAGATTGGTGACGGTAATATTGAAGGGGATGAAGTTGATGATGATTTTGATCTAAGACTTGAGAATGCTAGTGATGACGATGATGAGGATGAGGATGACACTGATCTTGTTACTCCTACCGCTCCAAATCCGGAATTCACTAGTATTCCTAGAGTTTATGAAACACAAGGGAATAATTGGGCTAATTGGAAAAATGTTGTCCCCTATGATGTTCGGGGAGAGTTTTGTATTGGTCAAACATTTCCTAATAAGAGATCTTTGACGGAAGTAGTTACGTCTTACAATCTTAGTGTGAATCAAAGTTTCAAAATTCATGAGTCAAAACCTGAAACGGTGACATACAAATGTGGGAGAAGACCGGTAGGATGTAATTGGACTTTAAGAGCCACCCCAAAAAAAAAACTTGATGATTCTTTTTCTATTGTGACTTATAAGGGTCCTCATGAGATTTCATGTGTGGGGGACACCATGCCTATAGACCACCGAAACTTGCGAAGAACTTTCATTAGTAATGCCATTAGAAATATTGTTGAGGCAGATTGGGGGTTGAGTGTAATTGCTATTATTGAAATAATAATTGATAAATATAACTACAAGATCACCTATATGAAGGCTTGGAAAGCTAAGCAAAAAGCTCTTGCCGATATATTTGGTGATTGGGATTTGTTATATAGGGAGCTTCCTCGTTACTTTGAAGCTTTGAAAGAAGCTAATCCTGGTACTGTTGTACAATTTGTAAATTATGAGATAGAGGATGACGATGACAACGATGACAACGAGGTCATATTTGGTAGAGTTTTTTGGGCTTTTGGAGCATCAATCAAGGGGTTCCCTCATTGTCGTCCCATAATAACAATAGATGGGACTCATTTGTATGGTAAGTATAAGGGTGTTTTAATGATTGCTATGGGTGTTGATGCGAATGATCAGTTATACCCTCTTGCTTTTGCCATTGTTGAATTAGAGAGTACGGATACTTGGTCATGGTTTTTGGCTTGTATTAGATGTTTGGTCACACAAAGAGAAGGTCTTTGTGTAATATCTGATAGACATACGGGTATCATAAATGCCATGAATCAACAAGGTTCTGGGTGGGAGGAACCATTTGCATTTCATAGATTTTGTATAAGACACCATGCTTCCAACATCAATACAAGATACAAAAATACATTTCATATGTTGTGTCATGCAGGATCAAGGTCCGTTAAAATGTAGGGTACACTTGAGGGCAAAAACGGAGTTCCATGTTCATCCTAGAGTTCGTGCTTTCATCCGGGAGACTCAGTTTCACGGAGTTCATAGGTTTACTTTTTTGTATGCCGATCCGGATTTGATTACCGCTTTGGTTGAGAGGTGGAGGGAGGAGACCCACACATTTCATTTTCCCATTGGTGAAGTCACGGTGACTTTACAAGATGTGAATGTGTTGTTTGGTTTGCGGGTAGTTGGCAAGCCGGTTACGGGGAAATGTGACTATTATTGGCCCGCTTTGTGTGAGCAGTTGTTGGGACTTAGGCCAGATAGACAAGAACTAAAAGGGTTGGGATTGAAGTTGAGTTGGTTAAGTGGCAACTTTTCGGGTCTACCACCGGATGCGGACGAGGAAACCCTTAATCGCTATGTTCGAGCCTATATACTATTTCTGATCGGGAGCGTGATTTTTCCTGATAAGAGCGGGAATGAGGTTTGTATTCTTTTCTTGCCATTATTGGAGGATTTGGATGAGATAGACGAGTATAGTTGGGGTTCCGCCGCACTTGCTTGTTTATATAGAAATTTGTGTGGAGCATGTAGAAGGGGGAAGAGTGAAATATCCGGGCCTATAGTCCTTCTTCAATTATGGGCTTGGGAACGATTGAGCGTAGGTCGTCCCCAAATTACTTCAATTATGAATGAACAAGTGGGAGAAGTCTACCCTTTGGGCTCTCAAATGGTTGCGGGAGTAGATCCTTTGGGTTGCAAATGGTTTTTGGTGGATCGTAAGTATAAGGACCATAGGCTTGGTCTTGTGGCTTGTAGGGATATGTTTGATAAGCTGACTGAAACACAATTCAATTGGCAACCTTATACACAAGACATCCTCCAACATCTTCCCGAAATTTGTTATGAGGACCCGGAGGAGTGGCTTGTTATCGCTCCTTTAATATGCTTTGAGATTGTTGAGATGCACCTACCTAATAGGTGTGTTAGGCAATTTGGTTGGCATCAAACAATACCACCCGACTGTGACACGGTTCTTACCCTCCACAAGACTGACAAAAGGGGAAATAACAGAGATTTTGCAACCGAGTTTGCAAGTTATATAGAGGAGTGGGAAAATAGGAAGGAAAACATGTTGGAGGGGGGAGTACCATACACGGGATACATGTCCCATCATGATCCATATATGGTATGGTATCGGGAGCGTACTCGACGCATCGTTAGTCCCCAAAATAATGCCCTAACCGAAGATTTCATAACTGAGCATCACTACAATCCTAGTGCGGCGGACTTGGACACTCTTGTAAGTTTTATTCTTTTTTGATTCATACCTTTACTATCTAATTTATAAATTTTATTCACTAACAAATATAATTACATGCTAACAAATATGACTTCTTATTCAAATAGGCGGGTGGTCACTCTTATATCTACCATCAACTTAATGACTATATGTCCACTATGCCGCCTACAATTGATCCAAACTACCTCAATTTGCTACTTGAAATGCAAAATACTTCTCTTCATTGTTTGCAAAGTGCTCATTTTGGACATCTCATTCAACCGCAAATCAATCCCCATCCAAGTCCAACTCATCATGCAACAACACAAGCTACAAACATGACATTCCTCTCTCCCATACAAGAAACGGATGAAGCCGAGTCATCTGGTGGACCAAGAAGATCAAAGAGAAGTCGTCAAGCTAGAAAGTAGTGTAGCTTTTAGTGAGAAGATTTATTGTTTAGGTTTGTATAATATTTAAGTTTCTAAGACAATTTCTCGTTTGTAAGATAAATTAAGTTTGTAAGACAATTTAAGTTTTTATGACAATTTAAGCTTCCTGCCATTTGAAATGTTGTTGTGAAGAATGTGTTGTAGGAACAATTGTAGGAACAAAGATAGTTGGGAAATTTGTGATTTGTGTTTTTAGCCCAAGTCGCTCTGGGGCGGAGCGACTTAGGCCAAAAACTAATATCACAAACAACCAAGTCGCTTCCCCCCAAAGCGACTTGGGCTAAAAACACAAATCACAAATTTTCTCCAAAATTGGCTTTATACTGGAATCTAGTCGCTCTGGGGGGAAGCGACTGGCCTATTTGCCAAGTTTTTCCAATTTTGGATCAAGTCGCTGTGGGGGAGAGCGACTTACTCTGAAATGCTTATTTTAGCTTTGTGTTTGAACAAGTAGCAGCTTAGACAAGGTCGCTGTGCGAGGGAGCGACTGGTTTCCGAAGCTAGCTTCGGATATGACGTGGACCCATTTTGGGATAATAATTTGTAATTCAACCTATTTACGTAATTATTTGCGTTTAGAACCCCATTTTGGAAAAATACTCTCGAAAGTCCCTATATCATACTACAGCATTTCTTGGGTACTAAGGTCTTACGCGTAATTTAACCCAAGGTGACCATTTTTTGGCGATTGTCCATTTTATGTTAAAAAGTGACCACCTTGACTAAAATAGTGATTTTATAGCAATAAAAAGTAGTCACTATTTACAATAAAATAGTCACTATTTAGTATTTACCTTAAACTAGTTACTTTTTTCCTGGTCGCACATGCGACGGTCTTGGAGTAGAGTTTGCAATTAGACTATGGTGCTCCGTTTGGCTACGTTTGGCTACCTTGTGGCTAATTTCAGGCTCATCGTATATCTCCTGTGGTGAGTGCCTGAGGGGTTGTTGGTACTCTGTACATTTTCATGTTCAATGTCAAATTATTAGATTCCGTAGAAAACGTCTCATGTTAATATACGTTGCCAGGGGTATAAAGGTGCCTCAGTTTCATACGTTGTCAGGGGTATAAAGGTAAACAACTGACGGGAACAAAGTGAACATAAAGTGAGTATCCTAATGTAGAGGTGTGGTAATTGGGTCAGTTTGTGTCAGGTCAAGTCGGGTTGGGTCATGTCGGGTCGCTACTAGGTTGAGTGGGGTCATTATCGCATCACTTCAATATTTTATCATTAAGTTCTTTTTTGACCAGTATATTGGTTTAGTTACCTTGTTATTAAGTCAATATTATTATGGTAAACATAAAGTCGGGTCATATTGGCGGGTTTGGTCACGTTTGCCAGCCCTCCTCTCCGAAACGAGTTTGTAACGACGACAATGGCGGTGGATCACCTGAGAAACGTAAGCTCAACAAAATCACATGGTTCATATCCTTTTCTTCTTCTTCTTATTAATAATATCTTCATCTTCATTACTACAGTATATGATTATCTATCATTCTTCTATCGTCTAAAGGTTTTCTCGATTAGCTTGAATTTCGTATGGATTTTTTTATTGATTTAATCTGTGTATTTGTCATCATCAATTACTCCCTCCGTTCTAATCATTTGTTCAACGTTGATTAAATACTTGTCGCAAAGAATGTACTACGTAAAAGGTAAACAAATAAAAATAGAGAGTATAATCTTATGGTATAGAGTTTCGGTTTAATTTAGAGTTTCTCGCCTCTGCGGTCTTGACAAAACGAGAAGAGAGATACAGAATAGTTTCAGGCGCGTTGTTTAGCTGGAATAATTTGGAAGAAAAGGGAGGGGACGGGAGGGAAAGGAAACATAACAAAACCTTTTGTTTTGTTTTGTTTGCAAATGACGTTGGAAGAATCCGTTAGCACTCCTACAAACCTAGGCAAAATTTGTCGCACACAAAAGGTTTGGAGGGAAAATCCCGTTATCCATTCCCCCTCCCCTCCGCTCCTTCGTGGCAGTGTTAATCTCATGTCGGCTTTGTTTGGATATAAAAATGATGATACAGGGAGGGGATCGGAAAGAGAGAAGGGAAAGGTAGGCCGTATGGCCCGTATACCATGTTCAGCTTGAAGGCAGTGTTTCTTTATTTTGTTTAAGGCTGTATACCATCCACCCTTTACTAGCTCCAATATCATTTGAAATATTAGATATTCCGGGAAAGGCGGGACTTTCTATTCATATACGACTTATGAAGAGTATGTGGCAACTTCGAAAGAAATGGATGACTTCTTGCTGTAAGTTTCATCTCATATTACCACCGGTCTTTACACCTTTGTCATCGACTCATCGTCATATACAGAGTACTTTGTTTAACTCAATATATCGTGTCTTTTGGCAACTATAGGCATCCACCTGGCTGGGATGATCCTAACATGTATAAGGAAGAGAGTGCAGAAATTTGTCAGGAATGTTTCCCAATAATCCAGAAAACGTTTCCTGAGGTTCATCCTCTACTACTCTCTTACGACCCCATCCCGTTGATGTTCATCACCTTTGATTTCAGTAGTCATTGACGACTGCCGTAATCTCACAATATACAAAAGTTCAATTTAAAAAAAAAAAGATTATATAGACCTTCTATGTCAAAATGGGACATGAGATGGAGTTAGTATCATTTTATATCTTATGAACTACTTGCTAGATTTTCTGTATCAAGCTAGATGTTCTTACATCATGACAATTCATTGTTGATCATTTACTCGTATTAGTTTACTTTCAGCTTTTTGTTTATCATCTGTTCATAACCTTATACTCCCTCCGTCTCATTCGTTTGTTTACCTTTTCAATTCTTTGCGAGGGGTATTGTAATCCTATGTAAACAAATGACGGGGACGGTGGGACGAGTATTTCACTGTTTGAACTGGGAAGTGTTCCGTGGTGGTACACATAACATTGTCGGAGTAATATGTGTAGGTAGATGTGCAATGATTTAAGTTAACTGGTGAGATACTGTAGTCTGTAGTTCTGTACTCGGTACTCCGTAGTATATTAGGATTCATAGATAACTGGTGGATTTAGAATCATGATCTAAATTTAATGTTATTTGTCTTAATTGTGGCTCACTTGTTTAATTTCAGGTTATATTTGTGTTTGTCGGCTTGTCGCCACTGCCATGATCTTGAAGGTCCCGATCCTATGGCGATGATACTAGCTCATTTCGTGGTGCTTGTTAAATCATGGTTGTAGCTGGTATAGTTTAATTAAGTTTCCTAAAATGTCCCTTCGTGGACATGATAATAATGGAACGATACATAGTAGATTAACATGACCCCTGCGCAAGGATGACACTCATGTTTCCTAAAATGATTAGGATGCTTTGCTTCACAATGATAGGAAAATGATGCGTATTATTGGTTCCGAAATGTTTTATCATTGTCAAAGTAGTATTTTGTGTTTTGTTTGCCGGAGTTGCATGTTAGTCATAACGTAGATGCTAAGATTGTCTTACATATTGTGATCGAGTCTTGTTCAACGATTGTCGTAAAGCAATTGAATTGAATAATTAACCAATGTCCAAGTTCATTATTACAGCTTAATTCTAATTAAATCATTTCTAAGGAAAAACATTGAGCTTGAACAAAACATCAGGTTTGTCTTCAAGTTTAATCTGTTGAATCTCCCTGGCGGAAGGCGGAAGTGGCTACCTTATTTTTGATGCAGCAATGCAGATCAAGTCTGATGGAAACTGTACTTTTTGCTTTTTAACAGGTATGATATAGTAACAAAATGTCTCCTTCTTAAACTATCTTTGTGTGTTGAAAATCTTAACTAAGGTATACGACTGCACTAGATCCGGCAATTGAGACATTCGAGTTAGGGATGAGTCGTGACGATGTATGCCATTTTGGGTTAGGTCGTTTTGTATACCCGATGAAAATACATGTGAGATCATTGAGAAGAACATCTTACCATGCTGATGTTTTGTCAAAGGGAATGAAAAACAAACTGGCACATTCGTTTGCAAATATCGTAGCTGGTACAGTGGTACATCTGCCATATATTAGCACCTATTTCAAGATCACTTCCCTTCCTCATTTTAATTTGACAATAGAAACCTGCATCTTTGAGGCCTTGCTAACATCAGGAGACAGAACATCGAAATCTATGTACATAGCCACATACCTTAGGTGAACCAGTTTAGGCAAGAGCTTCGGAAAACACTGCAATAAAATCGATGTCACATCCAAGACCCTTAAAAGCTGAAATGCACCAGGGAAGTTTCTAATAAACAAAACAGGCAACACAGCTTCTGTACCCAGTGACAAGAATGAACAGACCCGGGCACCTGAAGCTTTTAATACTAGGTACTCTTATGACACCATCGTGGATTGAAAGACGATGATAGGTGTCCTAGTCACGGGAACACCTAGTAAAGTTATAATGTAGGGAATTTCGTAGGGATAAATATATGACCACACACCCAATAATAAAGATGAGAATAAAAGGGACACAAATATAACGAGGTTCACCAAAATGGTTACGTCCTCACTGCGGTTGCACTAGGATTTTATTGATCACACTCCGAGTATTACAATAAGAGTAATATACACAAGAGACTTAAGACCGCTCTTATTATTACACTTATAACTCACTGATTTATGAGGATTGAGGGATACTAAACTGCATTGCACTCATTCCCTTTTATAGGGAAAAGCTTCTGTAATGTCATGTGTACAAGACCAACATTTTCCTTGTGGACAATTGCTACGCCTATCAATGAAAACTTTGAGGCCAACATTTTCTTCAAGCATTTAATGCATTTAGTGGCTTTCACATTGTCATTGTCAACAATAGACAATAAGAGTCAACATTGTGTACTTCACTCCAAAACTTGGAGCACCCAGTACAACATATATTGATCCCCAATTTGGTTAAACGAGTTCTCCTGTCGAGATTCTTTGATGCATAAATCATGGAGGACATTACCAACCCTTTAAAGTTTGATCTTGTTGGTGGTCAAAGAAGAAGGCGACACGAAAAATCAGAAATCCACCAATGTTTAAATCGGATTAAAGGTATTAATTTTCAATTAGCAGCATTATATTTGCCATATGTGGTATCTGGCTTAGTCACAGTGGATCAGTGTTCTGACAAAGTAAAATGGCGTCTTAGCTCAAGAGTTTCTGCAGAAGGCTTCAATGAAATTGTTGCCCATATGTTGGAACAGGCGTTGCTCATGAAAACAGATGCGACACATTTTTAATGCAGTGCTTTTGTAAGTGAATATGACTGTCGTGTCTTGGGTGAATTTGTTGCCCTTCTGTTGGAACAGACGTTGCTCATGAAAACCAATGCGACGCATTTTTACTGCAGTGCTTCTGTAAGTGAATATGACTGCCGTAAATGCATTGATTGTGTCTTGGACAATTTGAAGTATGCTCAGAGCCTAGAGATGAATGTACCTTTGACTGTGAAGGAACTTGTCAAAGACATTACTCAAAAGGCTAAGGACTTTAATAACTTTTCGTCTGTTTACTTATCTGTTAACGACTTCTTGAAATGTTTCCGGACTCTACTCACTGAAGACATTTGGTTTAAGTTGGGGTTTCTGCGAACACTTCTCAGGTGCACAGAAAGATGAAGCATAGACCATCTTCTATTGGACACCATCAAAGTCATGGTGGGAACTTTGGCGGTTTAAGTTCAGAAAGTTTAGAATCGAAAAAGGAGACGAGGAACTTGAATATCCATCCA
>JAIUZE010006410.1:0-99645 GCA_022085475.1 Heliosperma pusillum | reverse complement strand
ACTTATCATATTTATTTTTTAGTTACTTAATTTTATATATTTATTACTATAATTAATAATGTTATCATTCATATTAATATTATATTTTTTATTATATTACTATAATATTTTTTTTATATCTTATTTGATTATTATTATTATATTATATTAATGTAATATTATTATTATTATTATTATTACTAATGATTAATAGTAATAATGATAAAAATAATAATATTGTTATCTTTTTATTATTTCAGTTCAGTTCAATTCAGTTCAGTTCAGTTCAGCTCCATTAAGTTCAGTTCAGTTCAGTTCAGTTCAGCTCCATTAAGTTCAGTTCAGTTCAGTTCAGCTTTATTAAGTTCAGTTCAGCTCCATTAAGTTCAGTTCAGTTCAGTTCAGACAAACTCAGTCCAAAAGAACAGAGCCTAAGGCCCTGTTCTTTTGGGCTGAATTTTACTGAACTTTTCTGAACTGAACTTATAAGAGCTGAACTGAACTTATAAGAGCTAAACTGAACTGAACTGAATTTATAGGAACTGAACTGAACTTATAGGAGCTGAACTGAACTGAACTTATAGAAGTTGAAGTGAACTGAACTTATAAGAGCTGAACTGAATTTATAGGAGCTGAACTTTTCTGAACTTAATTTTACTTAATTGAATAGAATTTATAGAATCTAAAATTTACTAAACTGAATTTTATTAAATAAGGTAAGATAATAACATAATTCCGATTTATATACATTGGTTTGTTCAAATAGATTACTACGTTTACATCATCTTTATCTGTATCTTTATCTTTTGGAAATGACTGTCATAAAAAAAATATACTCTAAAACATAAGGTAAGATAATAACATAATTCCGATTTATGTACATTGGTTTGTTCAAATAGATTACTACGTTTACATTACGATAAAAAAATAAATCACATATTACATCGTTTTCTAACTATCTATTTCTATATAATCTTCCTCATCATTTTCTTCTTCATCTTCATTATCACTCGTAACAACGAATCCATTGCCACGTCAAATGTTTGTTACTATCTTGTTTCATACCTTGAAGATGGCTTTTTTCCGCTTATCATTAAACATGCCCAAATCTATTATTCCTTGAATATTCACGTCATGTTGTATATTAGGTATTCCAAGAGTATGCATGCATCTTTATAAAATTATGGAGTGTGAATGTATAAACAATAATAGACATTTGATACTTTTGTGACATTCGAGGCTTATTTTTTACAGTAGGTCTTGTTTAAGACGGGTCGGATCTTGCAACGGGTATTTTGTGAGAGGAAATGGGTAAAGGGGACAAGGTGGGCACCCCCATGTGCTCTCCACTCACCCTTGATGGGTATTTTGTGAGAGAATATGGTATCCGTCTTAAGCTTAAGACGGATACCTCCGTCTTAAATAAGAATTTGTGTATTTTTTAACACCCACTTTTTTTTTCAATTGACCAAATGTCATTCCAATAATTAATGTCTAATGTTTTTATATCGGTTTTCATAAATAATATACAGTATTCCGTAAAACTTTTCTGAACTTAATTTGTAAGAATTAAATTTTTCTGAACTGAACTTATAAGAGCTGAACTGAACTGAACTGAACTTATAGGAGCTGAACTGAACTGAATTGAACTTATATGAGCTGAACTGAACTTATAGGAGCTGAACTGAACTTAAAGGGGATGAGTTTAAGTCTAAAAGAACATGGCCTAACTCTTTCACAACTCTATTATTTTATACTTTTTCTATTTTAATCATTTTTATATTTAATTAAAATATAACTCACATATATTCAACAAATGTAAGGAAATGATTGAAATTGAGGAAGTACGGTATAATCTATTATCCAATTATTATCATAGTAAAATGATTTCATAGTCCCAGCTACTAATCCTCACGATCATACAAATAAATTAATTAATTAAACACTAGAAAATTATTTGCATATCTTAGCCAGCTCAAGTTTGTGGCACTTCAATTAATTCATGTCACCAAGGCAGGGGGTGCTAGTGAGTAGTGCCTGCCATGACAAGATCCACCTAACTTATTTGGTATCAATGACTATTTGATCATACCTACCCAAATTAATCGCAATATAGTTATTTTATTATTTATGCAATTTCCGATTTTATTTTTTTTGTTTTTAAAGTGCGCACTTGGTTGCATTACAATGGGGTGGGGTGGGGGAAGGGCTCGGACCTGAGATCTATTATAGGCAATACATCTGTCTTAACCACTAAACTAAGACATTTTCAGTGTGCAATCTCTGATTGTGAGCTAATGTATGTATATCTTTGAATTAGACAATCATGGTTGAGTTATTTACGGACCGAGATATATATATATATATATATAATATTAAACATTTGAACGAGCTTGTTGTATGCATAAAATGGTTTTATTTGAGTGTTTGTATTGGGTTAAAACTTAGAACTGTGGAAGTAGTGGTGTGCATCATTATTCTTGTCACAACCGAGCCCAATACTATTTTTTATGTCCATTTGTCTCTCTATTTAGTGAGTATAATGGTTGACAAGACTCCTCATGAGTGTTTAACATGCGGCTCAAATAGACATAATGTACAGTGCATTTATCTATGTTACTCAGATTAGGCTCAAGGAGACATAGTGTGTAGTGCGTTTATCTATGTTACTCAGATTCGTTTAGAAGTTCCAACATGAGTGCATGTTGCTATTTTCACAAAAAAGAAAATGCATACATAGGGCGTAAAATGATAAGGTGTCTACCAATGTCCAGGTCTCAAATGCCGGATATGGGTACGCAATAATTAACGCAAGGGATGAAGGGCATAAGAAGAGCTTAATTAATATAGGCGTGGGCATGGTGAGTGGTAGACATGGTCACATGGTAGGTGGTGGCGGTGTAATATGTAATGATGGAGTATTGGAGTATGGTTGGCAAAGATTTGGGGGAGATGGGCTTTATAATGGTTAGTAGAGTGGTGGATCATGGTGGTGGTGATGTTGGGTTTGGGGAGTAGGGTTTTTTTTCGTTTCTTAAAAATAAATGGAGATTCATTATCTTTTCAATGGTGTAGATCTAATTTTGAACCGACTCGGTGCTCGTAATTTGACTAGAAAAGAAAGAATCCGTTTTTAAAATAATGCTGAAAAAATAAAAATTTATCGTTTTGGGTTGGTCTAAAAACTATTTATCGTTTTGGTGTCCACGTAGGCTCGGGATTTGCGAGTCAATATCGAGGCTAAGACACGCCATTGGCAATGGCGTGTCTTCAATGAACATATGAGGCTTAATTCAACAAAATGTTAACTCATAGACACGCCATTCCGAATGGCGTGTTTCTTTCATTAGACACGCCATTGCGATTGGCGTGTCTATTCAGCTCATTTTTTTGGCCCAAAGCAGAAACAGAAGCAAAAATCTAAGCATTAGACACGCCATTCGCATTGGCGTGTCTAAATAAAAAGACACGCCATTCGGATTGGCGTGTCTTTAACATTGATGTTTTTTGAAAATACAGAAGGTGTTGCCATATGACATTAGTTAGACACGCCATTAGGATTGGCGTGTCTATTGATGGAGACACGCCATTGGCAATGGCGTGTCTTGGCAGTGGTATTTTTTTTTTTAAAAGTTTTGGTACCTAGTTACTCACTCTATTCAACAATAAAAGATTACGCAATTTTGACAAAGAAAACATTGTTTTTATAAGATTTAAAATAGTTTTCATACACATAGAAGCGGCACAAGGGGTTTCGAGCTTAGTCTAGTTACTAAAATATCGATTACACGTCCTAAAAAATATTAAAACTGCTTCATGTCTTCTTTTTCCCACGAAGACGAGACCAAATCTTTTTTGCCTTTGAAGGCTCCGGGGTTCCTTCTTCATTGATTGGCGACATTGAAGTATTGGTGCGCCTTGACCGTCGCCTGAACATTTGCAAGGTCTCATCGTCTTCCGCTGTTGACTCTTGCATTGTCGAACCATCTCCCCTTTCTTCATGTTGTTCCTCCACTTGGGTTTCTTGCGTCGGTTGGTGAAATTGTTGAAGAAGATGTGAATACCCAACATGTTCAAGAGATTGGGAAGTGTTGTCCCGGATGTTAGACATGATGTTACGGTAATGAGGGGGCACCTCTTGAGGCATCGCTTGTATCTCCGTATTGCATGTCCTATGGACTTCGGCAAACCCATGAGCCTGAAAAAAATTGTCAGTGTTAAAAAATAATAATTTATGAAAGATTTTAAATATTAATAACGATTCATATTAGTAAAACTTACAAGATAAGCAGTGGCTCCTAACGGTGCTTGGTAAGCTTGTTGGAAGGTAGGACTGATGAATCGGCGAGTTCGATCCCGGTACCAAACCATGTAAGGGTCATTGTAGCCCATGTCACTGTTATCCTCAACACCAATGAACCTAAATTGGTACCTCCTAAACCACATAGCTAGGTATGCTGAATGATATTCCGCCCAATTCCTTGAATGAGCACCCCTTTTATCCATTTTATGCAACTTGGGTTCGGTATCAGCAGGTTCAGGGATATTTTGTTTCCACCCAAATTGACGAGCGACCCTATTAGGCAAATGCCACTCAACAATATCGAAACAAATCATAGGGGATACCACAGACCACTCACCCGAGTCATTATAACAAGCTTCAGGCAAAAAAGAGAAGATGGCTTGGGGGTAAGGTTGCCATACAAATTGATCGGGACGCATGTTATCTAAAGCCTCCCTATACCCGAGTAGAGTGGTTATGGTTGTGCCTTGAGGCCTCCTACGATGCACGCTCAACCACCTACGACCCAACGAATCAACTCGTAGTTGATGTTGTGAACCTAATGGATATGGTCCTTGAATAAGGGGTGGGTTTTCGGGGCCCGTGACTATAGGTCGAGCAATCGTAATCCGCTCCCATGCCCACAGTTGTAATAAAATAAGAGGGCCTCCTATATCTCTTGCCTTCATGTTGCTTGACCTACATAAGTTACGATATAGAGTGGCAAGAACCGCACTACCCCAAGAGAAATCATCAATGGCATCTAAATCTCTCAACAAAGGCAAATATACAACTTGAATATCATTGCCACTCTTGTCCGGGAACATCACAGTTGCCATTAAAATAAGCAAATAAGCTCTTACATATTGATGTAGAACTTGTTCGTTTGCTTGTTCCGGAAGACCACTAAAATGCTCTGTCAACCAACCAATCCTCAAAGAAGCCCCTTTAAGATCCTCTTCCCCCGGTGTTCGACCTAACAGTTCATATATCAATGCTCTCCAATTACACGCGGATGTCCCAGTAACAACATCTCCTCTAATCCGTAATCCCAACAACACTTGGACATCTTGCAATGTCACAGTAGCCTCACCAACGGTCAAATGAAAGGTATGGGTCTCTGGTCTCCATCTCTCAACCAAAGCAGTTATGAAATCTACATTAAATTTTAAACCTACTACCCTATGGATAAAGTAAAACTGAGACTCCCTAATGAAGTCAACTACACGATCACTTACCAAAAACCCCTTGTGCATAGCTAAGTGTGACCTACATCTGAGGGAACCCTTGTCGTCCCCGTCCCATATTGCCTTGCTCCGGTGGGTTTCTTGTTGTGTGAGAACTTCCGGGTTGACTGGTCCTGGTTGCAGACGGTACTCCATTGATCCTGCACATGTAAAATAATTGTTAGTTTAACATAAATAATACAATTGTTAATTAAAATGAATACGTAAAATACAATGTAAGTTTAACAAAATACCCTTGGGAATTGTTAACTCTCATGGCACAAGTTTTTTTATTATGCCCTATGCCACGACACAAACTACATGACACCTTAGTCTTGCATTTCTCATCCATTTCATTGCGAAATCTTTTACCATGTGGTCTACCTTTTCCCCGTCTTTTTCCCTCATCACACACTATTCTAGGACCATTATAATGACCCCAATAAGCCTCATCTTTCAAAGGATGAAATTTGCTAGCATATGAAGCCAAATGCTCTCCCGTTGTGTAGCTAATTTCCACAAATTGGCTTGCATTTAACTTCATTTTTTTACAAACCGCGTACACATGTGAACAAGGGTACTTGTACGTTTGGAACTTGTTACAAGTACATGTCCTCTTTGACAAATCAACGGTGTGCAAATGGCTACCACGTGACACATTTCTTGAACCTCTACGTGTTGTCACTTGGTACAACCCTCCAACATGGTCAAAAGATACAACCTTGTGGTATGCTCCTTTCTTGCAATTTTCTTCTAACAAATGTGTGATTTTACTACTATAATGTTGACCTTGCAACAAACGTTTCCTTGCCTCTTCACGACGCTCAACAAAATACGCATTGACTCTAAAAAATATACATTGCACAAGTGCGGTGATGGGAAGAAAACGTGCTCCTTTAAGCACATTATTAAATGCCTCAGCCAAGTTTGTAGTCAATATGCCATATCTATGACCACCATCATGACAAATTGACCACTTCTCTATTCCTACATCAGCTACATAATGTTGTGCATCCCTATCCATCTCACCTAGACGGGCAAATCCAATGTCAAACTTCTTTTCTTGAAATTGCATAGCCGTTGAACCAAACATATTTTTTACTTTTACATTCTTATATCTAGTGTTAACATTAGAAGCCAAATGACGAATGCAAATCCTATGGAAAGCATGAGGCTCCTCCCATCCACTACCAACTTCACTCATTGCATTCATTATCCCCGCATGTCTATCGGATATGACACACAACCCACTTCTTTTTGTTACAAAGAGTCTTATACAAGCCATGAACCAAGACCAACTTTCATTATTTTCAGATTCAACAATAGCAAAAGCAACAGGAAAAATCTGGTTATTAGCATCAATTGACATAGCCGTCAAAATTGTTCCTTTGAACTTCCCGTACAAGTGTGTTCCATCTATGGTTAAAACAGGCCGACAATGTTCAAACCCTTCAATGCATGGTTTAAATGCCCAAAAAACACGCTTGAATGTATGCACATTTGAGTTTCCTATGGGTGTGGTTGACCATTGGACTACTGTACCAGGATTAGATTCTTTCAAACCTTGCATGAAACGAGGTAACATCTCATACGATGCATCCCAATCACCGAAAATATCCCCCATTGCTCTTTGTTTTGCATTCCAAGCTTTGGCATATGATATTTTGTAACCAAACTTATCTAAAATGACTTCAACAACAGACATCACCTTATATCCCCAATCCCCCTCAACATAGTTACGAATCAAATGACTTATGAAAGCTCGTTTCAAATTAAAGTGGTCTCGAGGAACCATGTCACCAACACACGAAGAGTCATGAGGACCTTTGTATGTGACAATTGTAAATGCTTGAGAATAAGGGTCTTTTCTTGTCGCTCTTAACCGCCAATTGCAAGGGCTAGGAGATCGACCACATTTATAAGTGACAGTGTCAGGCTTTGATTCGGCAACCTTGAAAAATTGATTTGCTTGAACACTATAAAATGTCACCTCATCACTTATTGAAGCTTTGTTTGTGAAGACTTGTCCAACGGCAAACTCTTTCCCTTTTTCATATCGAACCATACTCTCCCATGTTTTCCAACTATTCAATTCATCCTCATCTAATGGATCAACCTTATTAAACTCCACAATTGGTGCACTAGCAAAAACAAGATCATCATCACCATCTTCCTCAATTACTATCAAATTCTCATCAAGTGTGGCGAACTCCTCATCAAACTCATCACCCTCTAAGTTCCCATCAAATTCCCCCTCATTTATATCATTAGCCTGAAGAGATACAAATTGAGCAACATCATCTAGCCTAAGAGGAATAGTTGGTGTAGGGGTCACAATTTGGCTTGTGGAAACTTCAACAAATATGTCCATTGACGGAGCATTTGAATGACGAACACTTGCCCATAATGCTTTAAAGGATCCCTCACAATTAAGTGGTACAACTTTAAAACACCCGGAACTTGGAAATTTCATTTTCACATTCAATTGACTACTCATACTTTGAATGCCAATTCCCTTATATATTTCTTCAATTAATTCCAAATATGTCATCTTTGTACTAGCTAAAATAAAACATTGATTCCCTCCTTTATAGCAAACATACCCATTTTGATCAACTACCTCTCCATCCCAATAACACATAAGAGGATAATCACAAATTTCCATTCTATACAACAAAAATGCAACCCATTTAGTATAAATCAGCAATTAGTTGTCCAATTATTCCCAAAACACATAACTAAACATAATTATACCGAAACCACAAATTTCTATATAATCACAACAAAATTAACAACAATGGCATAAACTTCTATATAGTAGCTTCAATTGCGTTTTTTAAACAAGAAAGACATAGCTAAACCGAAATTATACCCAAAACACTAATCTAGGGTTTGAAGATTTGGGGTTTTTCAAGCAATGGCATAAATTTCTATACAATAACTTGATTTAAGCACAAAAACAACAATAACAACAAAATTAACAACATTTAAATCAATTAAAACAGAAATTTGCATAAATCTAAACAAATAACTACAAAAATTGAAAGGAGATGAATTACCTTGCTAATTAGGAATTTCAATTAATAATTGAAAGAGAAGAGGTGAGAGATACGTCGGAGATGAATTGTGAGATGGTTTGAGATGAGATGAGATGAAGTGTTTGAGATGAGATGAAGGTTTCGGATTTTAGAGGTAGAGGGAGGAAGTGTTTGAAATAAAATGAGAAGGCCGGATGTCTGATTTTACATTTTAAAAAATCTGCCTATTAGACACGCCATTCGGATTGGCGTGTCTCCATCTATAGACACGCCAATGCGAATGGCGTGTCTAATAGGCAGATTTTTTCAAATGTTTCTGCCTTGAGTCTAAAAATTTATCTGAATAGACACGCCATTCGCAATGGCGTGTCTATTGAAAGAAACACGCCATTCGGAATGGCGTGTCTCTGTGTTAACATTTTGTTGAATTAAGCCTCATATGTTCATTGAAGACACGCCATTGGCAATGGCGTGTCTTTGCCTCGATATTGACTCGCAAATCCCGAGCCTACGTGGACACCAAAACGATAAATAGTTTTTAGACCAACCCAAAACGATAAATTTTTATTTTTTCAGCATTATTTTAAAAACGAATTCGAAAAGAAAAGGATTTATGAGTGATATGTAAATATACTCCATATTATAGTATTTCTTTTGAGAGGTAATTGACCAAAAATCAATGGTGATGATTAGTGGCGGACCTAGGATTTTATGCTACGTACTAAAAGTTATGAATATTGTCGATATTATACTATTCATTCATGTTTAATGGAGCTAATTTATAATTATTTAGCAATGAACCATTTAAATATTAAGCGCGTAAAATAAATTCGGCAAAAATCATTTAAATTGATGTACTATTGTACTTATACTCCATTGCACAATAATGTGCACATTTTTCATAACACATGAGAGAAATTTTAATTATTCTTTACTCTGTATAATTCATTGAAAGTAGATGATGTGTATACGAGTAAATTTTTTCATAATTTAGTCATATAACTAGCCATAAGATAGTTGATAATAAACAAATTTTGTCCAATATATTTAATTTTCAACTTTATACGAAATATTGAACTGATTGGCTATTACACGTGCGTGACAATTAACAACTATATTTATATGCTAATTATTTAATTAATCATGTGATAAAATTATGATTCAAAACATATACTCCTAAACATACTTTATTTCAAAATTTTAAAGTTAATAAGGAATATTATTTTAATCGTTTATATCAGTTTAATTTCCTTTAAATACTAAATTATAATAAATTTCCGCATTAACGGACCGGGTTATGGGTCGGTCGATCTTGAACTTAAATGCGCGAGTCATTATCGGATCGTGTCGTTTTCGGATTTCTATATTTTCAAGTCAGGTTCGGTCAAGTTATTTTCGGGAAAGTTTTGAGCGAATTTTCGGGTCGGTCCTAAAGTAACTAAGCTAAGTAATCAACCAAGGCAACTAGGCAAGATATCGAGAAGTCGAGAACAACTCCGTCACTTCAATTTTCTTCCTTTTTATTTTATTTTAGTAATAAAAATCTATAAACAAATAAATCAACATTTATAGTGAACAAGATTTGGGGATTTGATCAATCGATGAACGCATCTAGGTTTATGGATAAACAAATTATGGACTTATCTAGATCATCAATGGCCGACAACAACAACAACAATTCAGATTTCATAGATCTGATGAACCCTCAAGTAGATCAACATCGTCATCAAGTTGAAATTAATGATGGGTTATTGATGAACAAGAAGAAATCTGAGATTTTACCCAATTATGATTTTCATCCTGTTAATTCTGTTGCTTCTTCTACTGTTACTAGAGATTGGTCTTCTCTTGATGATTCCAATTTGCCCAATTTATCTGCTAATAGGGTTTGTTCATTTCTTACTTTTCTGGGTTTTGATTGGTTTTTAGGGGTTATTTATTGATCACTTGATAGTTGATGCTGGATAGTGATGTATGTTTAATTGGTTATGATTCCAATTTGCCCAATTTATCTGTTAATAGTGTTTTTTGATTCCTTACTTTTCTGGGTTTTTGATTTGTTTTAGGGTTTGAATTAGGTTATTTATTGATGAATTGCTAGTTGATTGGGGTTCAATTAGTTTGATCAATTACTACTTGATGGTGCATATTGATGTATTTTTGAATTCAGCTTGATGGTGAATAGTGATTTATTTTTCAATTTCAACATGTATGGTTTAGATTGGTTTTAGGGTGTGATTAGTATTGATCATAATTATCATAATGATAGTTTTAGATTGGTTCTTGGGTTTGATTATTACAGCCGACCCCCCTACCTCGCAATTTGCGGAAACCATTGAGGCACTGGGGTAATGGTGTAGTTTCTGTCTTGGTGATGCAATTTGGTAGCCTGATCTACCCTTTTTTAACATGTAAGAGGGTGTTTGTGGGTTGTTCTTTAGTTATATTTCCATGAAAGTATCTCATTTTCTGAGATACCCTTCTTTTATATTTCTCATTACACCTGCGTAACCTGAATTTTATAGTCACGGGGGCAAACTATATATAGAATAAAGTAATTTGGGAAAAAATCGGAACTTTTAGCTGTCTATCTATGATAAAAGATGGCCAATGTGTAGCCTCTTTACCGATTAATGTGCCTAATGGCTGACGGGTTTAGTACACACTGATGGAAATAAACATGGCTTTTGATTTTTTCTTAATTGTGGATGTTCCTAAATGCTCATGTCAATGTATTTGTCATTTGTTTTGTGATTTGTAGAGCTATGGTTCTCCAAACCATGTTCAGCTTGACAAGAAAGTTCCGGAGAAAGCTCAGGTGAAAGCTCAGAAAGTTGATGATTCGGCAATACTGTCTGAAATTGATCGAACGATGAAAAAACATACAGAAACTTTGATGCATGCTATTGATTCTTTAAGTGCTAGACTGTCCCAGATGGAAAGTCGAACACGTCAACTTGAGCACTCGATGGATGAATTGAAGGTATCTGTTGGCAATGCCCATGGAAGTGCTGATGGGAAATTGAGACAGCTAGAGAATATTATTATGGAGGTAACTATTTTTTTCTCTTATGTCTTATCTACTGGTATGTTCGTGACTTATGAGTGTGCCCAACCTTAACAATGTTTCACTTCACTTTGTTGTAAACTTCACATGTTCAGATTGGCAACTTTTCCTTTTTAAAAAACTATAAGCTCGTCTTTAACAGGCATTGACATTATTTTTAATATCAGTTTAAACGTACACTAACCAATTCATATACTTCTCTATTAAATGTGGAGTACGTCGTAGTCTCCCAACCACCATCACCACGCTCTCTCCTACCCTTCCTTCATATTTCCTTTCTTCCACACCCCTAAGCTGCTCACCCCTCCGGCTATCCCTTATCGTATAACTACCTCCTTTCCCATTACCGATTGCCATACCCCTTTCCTCCTACCAACCTCCTCTCCACTAGCCAGAATGCTTTCCTCCACTTCTCCCTTTTCTCAGCCACAACTCCTCTCAACCTTTGCTTGGCTCCTCGCAACACCTTAAAAGCATTCTTCACCGCCTAAATGTTTTCTCCTTTCCACCCTACATGGTAAAATATTGTCTTAGGCGCAATCTAGAGAAAGGTGGAAGGGGAGAGACAAATGGAAGGTGAAGGAGTTGTGGTGGAGAGGAGAGAGAGGTGTAAGACGAGGAAGAAAGGCATTAGGTGTATGTAGTAGTTGAGGTGATAGATTAAAACGTTGAATTAATTTTCATGTTTGATTCGAATTAGTTGCACTTTGTTTTCATTGTCAACAATTATTTGGCTGGGCAGGTCTGGGTTAAGGTAACTAACAGTACACCATCTTGTACACATATTCGCCCTACTACCACCATAATATTAAAATCAAGACTGTGACATAGAAATGTGATCGTTTTGTTAATGTTCAGAAGATCACCGCGACAGTATCTTGAAGTAGTGTTAGCTCCTTTTAACATTACTAAGTTGCGACACAATAGGGCAGGCTTCACTGATGCCGAGATTCAAAACTATGCTCATTAGAGTAATCACCCACTGATAAGTAGTTCCAAAACCATACCCATCATACGGGAGAAGATCTAAATTCATGCCCCTGTTGAATATTTTTTATAGTATAATCTTGCTTGTAAGAATAAACTTAAAGATAGCTTTAATTTGCTCTATGATTTAAATTTGAGATTTTAAAATATTTGTTGAATTAAGATTGGTGTTTGGATTTTAGAACTGAATAAAACACAAGCATACCTGAATTTGACTACCAAACAGCTAGGACGGTGGAGAAGTAAGTGATAGAATTTTCCTTGGTGCAAACTTACTTTATATGCCCCCTTAGCTTTGCCATTCTAAAGGACTTTGATGAACCATTCAGTTTCACTCTTGTTAATGGTGCAACCCCCAAGCTTCATGATTTTCTAGTTAGTAGCTTCGGTGTTTAAAAACTTAGATGATTTCTTGTATTGAGGATTATGAATGATGTTTCAAGTATGTCATAATGTATGTCAATTGGCAGGAACCACATAATGCCGGATGTACATTTTTTGGGAAATGTGAATGTTGGATTGATGAGGTGTATACATGACTACCATACACCATTTCAATAAATAGCCCTTCCTCCAGTTACACAACTAAAAATTTAACCTATGAAACTGTTGACTCCTTGCATACTAACGTCAACTAAACAACGAAATAAAATCTATGTTACATCAGCAGCTTGCTCATTTCATATTGGGTTTGTCTCACTACACCTGCATAAGTGCAAAGCCAACTTTCAATTCTTTCACCTCCAGGCTGATGTTTTCCATTTTTTTCGTCAAAACCAACTGCTAATATTAGAAGTGGAGTATTGACTTACCAGCCATAATGCGAGGGCCTTTTTCCTGTTTAACCACCTCTCTTTTAGTTTGCTTTTCTAGTTTTGATGTTTTGTATCCCAGATGGAATAGTTGACGAATATATGCTAACAATTCCATTGTTACTTTTATGCAACTTGGTTTGTTAATGCTGATGAACATCCTGCTAATCATGACATGTTTCCCGACATGCTGCATTCTCCTGCTATATGAGAAATTCGGAAGAACGTGTTTACTTGCATCATGTTTTGATGTTTGGGTTTTATTTATACATCCTTACAGGTACAAACTGGTGTGCAAAACGTGAAGGACAAGCAAGATGTTATTGAGGGTCATATGCTGCTAGCAAAACTGCAAATTTCCAAGTCTGAGCAATCATCCAAACCTGCAAATTCCGTTCATCAAGATTCTGCACAACAAGCAGCGGCAGCAGCAGCTTCCGCTCCACCTCAGCAATCAGGATTCCCACAGTTGGCAACCAGCCCACAATCATATGCTTCCCTGGCCCCACCAAATGCCCCTCCACCTTCTCAACAGAACAATCATCCTCCTGGCCCTCACCGAGACGCTTATTTTCCGACTCACGATTCATCAAGCCAGCAGTACCAAATACCACCTCCTGTGCAGAACCAGCAACCAGGACCCCCTGCTCCACAACCTCAACCACAACAACCACAACCACAACCACATCAATATCAACCATCTCCGACGCCGCCCTATCCTCAACCTCCCCACCCTCCACAACAACATCCATCTATTGTGGGCAATAGTGGTCCTCAATATCAGCCATCATCTGCTTCAATGGGCCATCGCTCGGACGAAAGCCCATATGTACCAACTCAAACCTACCCATCAAATCTTTATCAGCCCACAGCTCAGCCGAGTGGTGGGCCACCTCCCATGCAATCATACTATGGTAACACATCACCTATGTATGAACAACCACCACCACCTGCCAGATCTAGTTCCAGTTTCCCATCTTCATATGCCCCGCCATCTGGGCCCAGTGAGCCATTTCCTTATGGTGGGCCCACTTCGCATTATGGCGGTGGTCCACCGGTCAAACCACAGCCGCATTCGCCACGAGGTGGTGCTGGCGGTTATCCTCAGCTCCCTACTGCTAGAGTTTTACCCTCGGCTATACCAACTGCTTCTGGGGTTGGTGGTGGCTCAAGTTCTGGGGGAGGTGGAAACAAGGTACCCATTGATGATGTGGTCGATAAGGTGACAAACATGGGGTTTTCAAGGGATCAAGTTAGGGCAACGGTTCGTAGGCTGACCGATAATGGGCAGTCTGTTGACCTAAACATTGTGCTTGACAAACTGATGAATGACGCCGATGTACAACAGCCTCCGAAAGGTTGGTTTGGCCGATAACTTGGGCTGTGTTTGAGTGCTGATATCTGTGTATAGAATGTTTGGTGAACAGTTTTCTCTCCAGTTTTACTGCTATTGTTGCCCAGTGATGCCTTGATATGTGTTTGTTCATCACAATCACCCTCCCTATTCATATTTGAAGGTAATATGTCACTCTTGAATTCTGATTTCTGTAAGCTCACAAGTAGTTCACAAGGTTTGTGAGATGCTCCAGCTTCTGTACTCTAAAATTTTAGCGCTGTTGGGAATAAATGTTTCTATTTGGTAATTGATGTTTCAGTTAGAATTTGGTCAAACCGACTACACGATATTGTGTTAAAACCCTTTTATTCATAGTTGGATCAAAATTAGGCATTGCTGCTGCTGATTAGTGGTTGTTCATTGCTGCTGCTGACTGTTAAAGCATTCTCCACTTAAATGGCTGTTATATAAAAACGTAAATGATGTCCAATTGTTCATTACATGTACTCAATGACAGACTTGGGGGCGCGGCGGCCTATTACATATGCGAAATGGCGGACTTGGTAGGCACGTTCCCGCCCCTGTTTCTAAAGAAGGGTGAACAAACAACACCATGGTAGAGTTGTTTAACTGAAGCCAACATCAATAGTACGAACAAGAGAATTGAATAAACTGTAGCCAACAACAAAATGATTGTGACCACATTGTCACGTCTTGGTTTACTTTGACACTTGAAAACCAAGCTCGTGTGCCAGTTAACTCGCAGTCCTTCGCAAGCTAAGTCAGGCAACTCCTTTGCAGCGGAATATTATATGTGTTGAAGAGACTAAGTGTGGAATGTTACTTATATTACACTTGAATGCTTAGGAGAATTAAAAGGCTTGGATACTTTTGTGTGTGTGGTAGGATGGTTGGCAAATGAAGCCCCTCACCCCCTATTTATACTACTCCTATAGAATACTCTAGAAGCGGAACCTTCGGGAATGTTCTGGACATCACAACCCCAGAAACATCCGGAATGTTCCAGACACTACTAGAAACATCTACCATATACAAAATGTTCTAGAACCTTCTAGAACATTCTAGACCCTTCTAGACCCTTCAAGAACATTCTAGATCCTTCTAGACTCTTCTAGAATATTCCGGAATGTTCTACACACTTCCGGAATCTTCTATGACTCTTTAGAATGTTCTAGACCCATCTAGAACTTTCCCGACTCCTCTAGACTTTTCTAGAAACTACTAGAATTTATCTACATCATTCTAGAGTGTTTCAAACCCAAAAAGGGTAAAGGGTGCGTCACATGTGTCCAGATGGTGCAACCCGTGACATTCTCCCCCACCTAAACCGTGGAAGCCGCGCCCCGTGCGTCACCTGTCAACAGTCGTTTGTATGCACCCACGATCCAAAGATCGATGCCCGATATGCATACCATTTGGTTATCCCTCACACTCACTTTAGATGACTAAGTGTTTCGGGATTGAGGTTGGAAAGAAGAGAACTCTCAAGACTTCTTCACTAAAGCTTGAAAGAAACTCTTTTAACACTTCAATAAAAATGTACATGCTTTGGTCTATTTATAGACCTCAAATCCTACTTCTAAACCTTCTAGAAAGTTCTACATAAATACATGCTACAAAGCCCTAGAACATTCTAGAACCTATTCTAGAACAATCTTCATATATTTTCATATCCTAATACATACAATAAATATCTAGAAACATCTAGACACTTTCACACTATTCTAGAATATTCCGGACACCTCTAAAATATTCTAGAAAACTCTACCGTGTTCTAGAAACTTATAGTAAACTCTAGACAATTCCGGAAACCCCTAGAAAAGTCTTGTATCTTCTAGAATGCTCCACCAAATTAGCCTATCATGCGATATTATCCGAACAAAGAATCTTTTACGGATTGGTGAGTCGCAATCCGTGAAATTCTTCCCCACCAAAACCGTAGACGTCCTCGTCACGGTCTATCCTCGATACTCCATCTCGAAGATGGACTTTACGAGATCCATTTCGTGATTGTTTGGCGTGATCCCTTTCACGCCCTCCCGAAATTGACAGTCAACAAGTGCCCCTAGTACTTGCGCCCCGCCTTTTCATTTGTCGCTTCCACCTCGCACGCGACCTCGGTAGCCTTTTAAGTCGGCTCGACTCCTCAATCTGTCGTAGCATCTAGCTCCGCAAGCTCCTTGCTAACGAGCCCGGTAGCCTTTAACGTCGGCTCGACGCATAAGGTAGCCTCTAGTGTCGGCTCGACATCAAGTTTGTCGTGGTAGCCAGTCCCGTCGGCTTTTTCACGACCATGGTAGCCTTTAACGTCGGCTCGACGCCTATAGTAGCCTTTAATGTCGGCTAGACATCAAGTTTTGTCGTGGTAGCCAGTCCCGTCGGCTTGTTCACGACCCCCATGTACCACTTCACCACTTCCCATGTGATCGAAGTGGCTCTGATACCACCTGTCACGGGCCGACTTCTCTTGACACCCGCAAGCAAGCCGCGCCCCGTGCGTCACCCGTCAACAGTCCCGTCGTTGGCGGGTCAGGCTTCCCAAGTTGACTGGATCTTGAGCCTCTCGTTTGTATGCACCCACGATCCAAAGATCGATGCCCGATATGCATACCATTTGGTTATCCCTCACACTCACTTTAGATGACTAAGTGTTTCGGGATTGGGGTTGGAAGGAAGAGAACTCTCAAGACTTTTTCATTAAAGCTTGAAAGAAACTCTTTAACACTTCAATAAAAATGTACATGCTTTGGTCTATTTATAGACCTCAAATCCTACTTCTAAACCTTCTAGAAAGTTCTACATAAATACATGCTACAACGCCCTAGAACATTCTAGAACCTATTCTAGAACAATCTTCATATATTTTCATATCCTAATACATACAATAAATATCTAGAAACATCTAGACACTTTCACACTATTTTAGAATATTCCGGACACCTCTAAAATATTCTAGAAAACTCTACCGTGTTCTAGAAACTTCTAGTAAACTCTAGACAATTCCGGAAACCCCTAGAAAAGCCTTGTATCTTCTAGAATGCTCCACCAAATTAGCCTATCATGCGATATTATCCGAAAAAGAATCGTTTACGGATTGGTGAGTCGCAATCCGTGAAAACATGCCATAGAAATCCTTGCTAGGATTTTGGCTGCGTTTAGGTAGATAAATTCTATTCCTCATGCTGCTATCTTTCGTCGATACGGAAAACGACGATGTCGGACTTACAAATAACATATAATCTACTAAATTGTCTAACGCAACCAATCCATGTCTACAGTATCAATTTTGTACACTTCAACCTTCCCTCCGACTTGTTCAATAAAAACCGATATAAGTCGACCACCAAGATCAGCTAAATAACACGAATTTAGTGATACATTTTCCGCGATTGGACCCTTATGAACCCTCCAACTCCATTCCCTTTGCACCTCTTTAAAAACTCCAAGATTACCATTTAAGTAAAGAAAATAAAATGCTCTGTCGTGATACTTGGCACTGGAATTAGAATTACTGTCCTCATCAGACCCAAACCCAAAGACGTCCCATGCTTCATCTCCAACTTGGAACAAATTTATTGTTACATCACCGTAGGCAGAAATTCCAACGGTCAGACAATCGGACAAAGTTGGACATGTCGAAAATGCAAAACTTGTACAGTTTACAGTATAGGAAAGCTTTAGGAATTTTAGAGTGCAATATCTTGGAAGCGACTCAAAGATTCATGTCATCGAACAAATGCAAATACTCGGTTATTGATATTAACATGTCTGAAGGAAGTCGATAGAGTAACAACGTTGGTATCTCCATGTTCGTCTCTTCTAACTCTTCAACATGCCTAATATCTTCAATATCATCGGTTTTGTAACATCCCATGAGATGTGAGGAAAGTTGCCTCACATGGGAAAAATAAGGAGCTTATGAGATCTCTATAATAGATTTCTCACACCACTTAGTAACATGCCTTGTTCTTTTGGGCTTAAATGAGTACAAATTAAGGCCTAAAGGTGCACATCTCATCTTATTGAGATTGCGTTACGACGGTGGCGGGTCGGGTTGTTATAGGTTTCTTCCAGAAATATCTTGTTAGCTTTCCGAGTTTGTAATAATCTATTAAAGATATTAAAAAGGGACAAAAAATTGTAAATTGTCAATTAATCAATTTTAACAAATGTAAAAAAAGAAAAAATAATTAAGACATACATACTACATAGCATTTTTTTATTCGGCTAACTAACCTTGAAGATGATAGAATATAACTATAATATATGAGCCTCAACCATCACCTTAAGGTTTTGGTTGAGATGGTTCATCTATCATAGTATCAGAGCCAGAGTGACCAAAGGTCACGTGTTCAAACCCTGGCAGGTATGGGGGCCTGTGCACTAACCATCCACTCTTCAAGCCCAATGGACATTTGAGTGAGGGGGCATGATAGAATATAACTATAATATATGAGCCTCAACCATCACCTTAAGGTTTTGGTTGAGATGGTTCATCTATCAGTAGAATCGTTGGGGATGAACCAGGTAGGACTATCGGATGAGCGGACAAAGTCGGGTGAGACTTGAGTAAAGTGTAACTATTATCTACCAATCGATATTGATGTAATATTTGTGACCCGAGATTTGCTACATAAATACAATTACCTTCGATCTGAGCATTTGCCCAACACCAGGTGCAATCGTTACCTAAAAAAAAAGAGCATGATCTCCTGACGTCTCCACTGGTATCCACTTCATTTGCGATACGGCCTTAATTTGATTGATTAATTAAAGGGAGGTGATAGGGCGACACCGGGTGTTACCGAATTTGGGTAACACCCTAATAAAAAAAATAAAAAAATCAAAAATTAAAAAGTAATTTTTCGTTTTTACGCCAATATCGTAGGGATAAAACCGTAATTCACAATCTATTATATATATTAATAAAATAAAATCTAAGAGATACTAATTAAAACTAAACTAAACTAAATCTAATATTTTACAACAATACATATCATAACAAACTCCTCTTCATCTTCCTCATATCATTCGTTTATCAATTAAAAAAAAAGTGAGAATTCTATTGTCAAACCTAAGACGACAAATACCTTATGAAAATTTCTTTCATCGGATTCATAGTTGTTAAGTTACGTCCAATGGTACGAAGGAAAGATAAAATATAATTAATTAATTTATTAAATTTGTTGCGTTTTAATTCGCACAATTAAAGAAAATACTAGAGATAAGGCAAGTCGGCATACCACAAATCACAATGACGTGATTTATAGGCTATAATCTTTAAATCATTTATTATAATTGATGAAAAATGAACAAATGTCACAGGACAAGGGCCATTCAAGGTGAAGATCTGGTGAACACTTCCATCAATCTCACAAATTGCACAATTTTTTTTCTTCTAAATTTGTTATTATCATTATGTGTAAATTAATTAATTAATTAATTAAAGTTAAGTTCCTAAACTACCCTTTTGCACTAACTAGTTTGAAATTTGAATTTTGATGGAGGGAAAAGAAAATACATAGGTAAATTACAATAATACCCCGGGTGTCGCTCAATTTGGGTAACACCCGGTGTCGCCATCTCATTTTCCTTAATTAAATAGAAGTGAGTCGATTTTACATTTGAAGTTAAAATTGGCTAATTACAACAAGAAGTCAGAACTCAGAAGTGTGACATGAGGTCGTTAGGAGGGAGATCAAACTCCATTATAATGCCCTACACGTTTTCCGATGTTGCGTTTCATGTCTTCTTTTAGACGAGGATTACTTAAGTCTATACACAAATTCTCATTTTTGACGGACTGACCCATCACAAGCTTGCGACGGGTCAAATCCCCCTCACAAAGTGCAAGTGGGGTGCAAGTGGAGCCCCTCACTTGCACTTTGTGAAAGAAAGGTGATCCGTCTTAAGCTGAGTATTGAAAATGAATGAGTGAATTTTTTTTTTTGTATATAAAAAATCACAAACAACACCATTGTAGATGAGAGTTGTTTAACTGAAGCCAACATCAATAGTATGAACAAGAGAATTGAATAAACTATAGCCAACAACAAATGATTGTGACCACATGCCATAGAAATTAGAAATCCTTGCTCGGATTTTGGCTGCGTTTAGGTAGATAAATTCTATCCCTCATGCTGCTATCTTTCGTCGATACAGAAAACGAGGGTGCTGGACTTGCAAATAACATATAGGCTAACACAACCCAATCCATGTCTAGAATATCAAACTTGTACACTTCAACCTTCCCTCCGACTTGTTCAATAAAAACCGATATAAGTTGACCACCAAGATCAGCTAAATAGCACGAATTTAGTGATACATTTTCCGCAATTGGACCCTTATGAACCTTCCAACTCCATTCTTTTTCCACCTCTATAAAAACTCCAAGATTACCATTCAAGTCGAGAAAATAAAATGCTCCGTCGTGATACTTGGCACTAGAATTAGAATTACTTAGAAATTCATTGTCCTCATTAGAACCAAACCCAAAGACGTCCCATGCTTCATCTCCAACTTGGAACAAATTTATTGTTACATCACCGTAGGCAGAAATTCCAACAGTCAGACAATCGGGCAAAGTAAGACATGTCGAAAATGCAAAACTTGTACAATTTACAATATAGTCATTAGGAAGGTATGTTAATTTCTCCCCTGTAATAGGATTCGAGAACTCTTAAGGATTGTCTTTCCCTCTGCAAAAGTAGCCGCTCGTCTTTACAAAACTCGATACGTGATAGGAAATTAGGGGAATGTGGTATCATGATGGTACGATTTATATTGAGGATATGAGTAATTACCTTTCCACGGAGGTAAGGCTTTAGGAATTTTAGAATGCAATGTCTTAGAAGCGGCTCAAAGATTCATGTAATCGAACAAATGGATGTACTATGTTATTGATATCAACATGTCTAAAGGAAGTCGATAGAGTAACGACGTTGTCTTCTCCATGTTCGACTCTTTTAACTCTTCAACATGCCTAATATCTCCAATATCATCGGTTTCTTCCAGAAACATCTTGTTAGCTTTTCGAGTTGGTGATAATCTGTCAAATTGCCATTAGAAAGGAAAATAAGAACATTTTGTAAATTGTTGATTAATCAATTTATACAAGGAAAATAATCAAGACGGACATAGCATTTGATTAGACCAACTAATCTTGTAGAATCGCGGGGCATGAACCAAGTAGGACCGTCGGATCACTCGGATGAGCGGACAAAGTCGGGATGAGACTTGAGTAGAGTGTAACTATTATCTACCAATCGATATTGATTAATGTTGGTGACCCGAGATTTGCCACATAAATACAATAACCTTCAATCCGAGCATATGACCAGCACCAACAGGTGCAATCGTTGCCTAATAAAAAAGCACGATCTCCTAACGTACTTTTCCATTGGTATCCACTTCATTTGCGATACTTCCAACACCCAAACAACGGCCTTAAAATGTAGTAATCTTCCATGTCGTGCAGTTACCGTGGTATTATGTGTACAAAATACTAGAGACCACAAACATCAACCAAATAACCATCAAATTTCTGGTATACCCTAAATTGGGCTTCTGAATAAAATGGACATTCGATGTCCAATCGTTCAAGAAATATCGAATTTGAGCCGTCATTAGCAGCTCTCATACGAACAAAGATTACGATCCTCATTTTTATTTTGATGAAGATAAAGATTAATGTATATGTCACCATTGACAGCAGCGGCTTGAAATATTTCTACACCTCCGCTTTCAAGCTCAAGACTTTGTTTGACACAACTACAATCGTCCCTACCATTAGGCCTACATGAAACACTACACCGCCATTAAAAAGTCACAAATTGCAGCAGTGCGTTTGTACTGTTATTACAGTCGTTTTGGTATGTTAAACAATGAAATTAGTGTGTTTCAGAGGTCAACGATATGGAATTTCATGCAATAAGCCCGTGTTCGAACCTTGCTAGTTACAAGTTGCTATTTATTGTCATTTCCATGTCCTCATCATCTCATATCTCATATATAATATTAAAGCTGAAGCCGATTACCTAATAAATTGCCACGGGCCACGGCCCACGTGTCATAACATCAATTATTTAAAAATATTTTATTTAGCCTATGAGTATTAGCAATTACCAATAATATGTCAACTTTTAAAGGTGGTTATAATACAAAATACATAAGGTTTTTGAAAAAAGTTATTATGGTAGCTGCGGAGTATTTACAGTTGTTTGCTTCAACTTTTTTTTTTTTGCACATATCTACATCTACATTTGTACTCCATACTTGCTAGAAAGAAAGATAAGAATCAAAATCAGCTTGTAATGAAGATACAAATCATCTACTACCCACACTCTTACAGTTCGTAGTAATACCATTTTTCTTCTCCGATGACAAAAATTGCATTTGATTAACATATGTATGTATATGTCAGACGTCATAAATGTTTAACGACTTAATTTTTAAGAAAAAATGAAAATTGAAACAAACCTGAGTTTTATCCGCTAATTATAGAAAGATGAACATGAATATATAATTAAATAGGGTAAAAATGAATTAGCAATTCAATTTATGATGATATATTCTCGTGGCCTTAGAGCATACATTATTCAAAAAATAGATTTTATTTTAATTTAAAATGTCAATCAACCAATCCAAGTTTAAATGTAAACTAGTTTTAAACCCTTGCAAAATTGCACGGGTATGCCTTTTATGAAAAAAAAAATATACACGATGAATATTATACTTCCTTTATTTTATTATGATAAACCATTTTACTTATAATCTTCGTTGCACAACCTTAAACATCGTATTTTGCATTTATATAATACTACATGGTACCCCTATGTTTTTTTTTGTTTTTTTTGTTGTACCCCTCATTTTATTCAAAAAACGTTTGACCGCATATAATTTTGATCATACCACATGTGTTACATTAGATATACATATATGTCTATCATTGTTGCATATGAAAAACGTAGCGCATACAGTGTTAACAACTATCAACAAATTCACTTATCATGACTAATTATGATAATTTAAACAATTAAAATAAGAAAAAATTTAAAAAGTTATTTCCTCGTAGACATGGTCCAAACATGGGAAACTTGCGTAAAAGCCTAGGATCAGCACGTCGGGCAGAATTTTAATTTATTTATTTATAAGAAGTTATAATAATTGTTAGGACTTACCGTTGTTGATACATTGATTTGGTGAATGTTCGTTATAATAATCTGTTGGGGTACAGAGTACGGAAGCGAATAATTCCAACCAAAGATTTAAGAGAAATATGATAAAGACAATAAAAATAACACCAAGTTTTTTAGGTGGAAAAACCCTCTTTAAAATAGAGGTAAAAAACCACCGGCGAGAGAGCCAAATATTTCACTATAATGATTTATGGGAGTACAATAATATATCCTCAAAGACTATAAAATAGTCAAGCTAGTAAAACTCTCAATGAGTGTTAAATAATTAACACCTAGAGGAAATAATGGAGAGTTAATAATAAAGAGGAAGATGAGATATGTTTTGTGTTTTGTTGTGATTGATTTATGCGGAGGAATACACGAGTATTTATAATGTTCTTGAGAGTAAATGTTGAAGTGCGTTAGCTTTGCATTTTCATCAGGTTGCATGCATTTTCTTTACTCCACCATCAGTTCATTTCACTTTGTATTCATTCACCATATGTTTCATACTTCTTCATTACTCATGCCATAAGTTAGAAAACATTCTAACATCTTCTCATTAAAGGAGAGGCATTACTCCAACAATCTCCACCTTGACTCGCCTTTCCCATTGAAATAATCTCTCTCACCAATGAAGCCTTGTTAAGTATGAATAATACCAGCTAAGTCTAAGCAATGGTCAAACTTAGCTGCTGGAAGTGGTTTGGTTAACATATCTGCAAGATTCTCTGTCGTATGAACCTTTTCAACAGTCAAATTTCCTGCATCAACAATATCTCGGATAAAATGGCGCTTGATATCAATGTGCTTGGTTTTTGAGTGATGCTTGCTATTTCTGGTCAAGTGGACTGCACTTTGACTATCACAAAATACTACAAGAATATCTTGTTTTAAACCAAGCTCGCTCACCAAGCCTTGAAGCCATATAGCCTCTTTCATACCTTCTGTGGCAGCAATATATTCTGCATCAGTTGTTGATAACGCTGCAACAGCTTGAAGTGAAGAATACCAACTGATAGCAGAGCCACAAAGAGTAAATATATAGGATGAAATTGACCTTCTCCTATCTAAATCACCACCGTAATCAGCGTCAACATAACCAACTACACCTCCGGTATCAGCTCTATGTTTATCAAATACCAAACCAATATCAGAAGAACCCTTCAAATAACGAAGAATCCATTTCACGGCTTCCCAATATTCTTTGCCTGGATTGTGCATAAATCTGCTAACCACACTAACAGCATACGCCAGATCAGGCCGTGTGCACACCATGGCATACATAAGACTCCCAACGGCATTTGAATAAGGGACATGTGACATTTGTCTTTTGTCGTGATCTGTTTGTGGACATTGTTCAGATGACAATTTAAAGTGAGCAGCAAGAGGAGTATTAACAGGTTTACTTGCTTGCATATTGAACCTCTCGAGCATTTTCACAATATATCTCTTCTGTGACAATATTAACTTTCCTGCTCGACGATCCCTATTAATCTCCATACCAAGAATTTTCTTAGCCGGACCTAAGTCCTTCATATCAAATTCAGTGCTCAGCCGGGCCTTTAACTTGCTAACAAGTGACTTATCTTTTGCAGCAATTAACATGTCATCGACATAAAGCAACAAGTATATAAACGACCCGTCAGATGTCTTCTGATAATAAACACAATTATCATAACTACTTCTTGAGTAGCCATGTCCAACCATGAAAGAATCAAACCTCTTATACCATTGTCTCGGAGACTGCTTCAAACCATAAAGAGATCTTTTTAGACGACAAACATAGTCCTCTTTTCCAGGAACTATAAAACCCTCTGGTTGATGGATATAAATTTCTTCTTTCGAGGTTACCGTGAAGAAATGCAGTTTTCACATCTAACTGCTCTAACTCGAGATCATGGAAAGCAACTAGAGCAAGTAATACACGAATTGAGGTATGGCGAACTACATATCATTTCTCTCTTATCTTACAATCTTCTTCTTACAATATTCTCTCTCATGAATAATTTCTCTCTAGAAAACCCTAATTCGTCATCCCAAAAGGAACGAACAGAGTACCAGATCCACCAAAAAATTCAAAATGCAAACAGAGATTAATACTTCTAACGTTGAGGGCATGGTGATAGATAGTCTACACAGTGCACCAGAGCCTTTTCTCCACCAAACCAGTGTGGGAAAAACTTCATACAAAGACTCTTTAAAGTATGGGACTTCCCCATCTTTTGCCATCAATCAGAATCAGGAATTTATGATTACAAATAACTCTATGTTTGAAGATGAATCTGATGATGATACAGAGGACCACAACACTGTCAATGATCCTTCATGCCCTAACATCCTCCTAACTAGAGATGAGAAAAGAAAAATCCGAAAACATTGGAAAGAAACTCTCATTATCAAAATGTTTGATAAGAATATTGGATACTTCATGCTACTTAGACAACTCAGGAAGAAATGGTCGCTGAAAGGAGGTCTTACTCTCATGGATGTTGGACATGCCTACTATGTAGCCCGCTTCACCAATAGCGAAGATTATGAATATGTGCTCACACAAGGGCCTTGGATGATCGGGGACCATTATCTCACGATACGGAAATGGATCCCTAATTTCATTGCGACAGATGAGCCAATTAAATACCTGACAACATGGATACGCATTCTGTATCTCTCAGTCGAGTATTATCATGAAGACATACTAAAGAAAATTGGAGGCAAGATTGGTAAGGTCATTAGGATAGACAAGGCCACGGCTCTTGCAGAAAGAGGACAGTTTATACGCATGAGTGTTGAGGTCGACCTATCTAAACCCTTACTATCCAAATTTAAGATGAATGGCAAAATTTGGATTATCCAATATGAGGGCCTAAGACAGATTTGTTACAAATGTGGTAAATTGGGACACAATGAACCTGCTTGCCCCATTTTCAATGCAAACAAGGCAGATGATGTTATCCTTGACAATGAAATTGCACAAGTGGTGAACAGAGGAGAGGAAAGTGCAACTGGAAGGAAATCAGTCCAAGATGAAACGTATGGTTCGTGGATGCATGTAAAGAAGCCTGTCAGACGCAGGAATACTAATGCGGAGTTTGGAAAGAAAGGCACGGACAATGGTCAACAACCAATGAGCTCTTCGGTCCGAATACTCAAAAATCCAAACAGGGCAGAGGGGTACGCAGAAGGAAGGGAGCATACACTCGGGGATGGGAACAGCCCAACATTGATACGATCGAAAAGTTCGGACGGACCCAATACTACGTTGGCAGAGGCAACACGAAGTAGCCTAAATATATTCAAGGAGTCAAAAAAAACCTCTGGGTCAAGGTTTGAGATTCTCAACGAGGTAGAAAATGATCCAACGCGAGGCGTTGGGGATGTCAATCAGGAATCCGAACATGAAAGTGGAAATCAAAGTGGGGCGGATAAACAAACTGGTAATACCAACGGATCAGAAAAACCGAAACAGAGTCCGAATTCTCTATCGAATCTTTCCTTAGAAAAAAAAGCAACAGGGAATAAAATCCTTAATTTTATGGAAAATATAATTATCTTAACAGGACAATCTTCGGATTTAGGTAACTATAATATTCTAACCCCTAATTTTGCTCCTGAGTTTAGGAAAGAAGCCATGACAGAAGCAAACACCAAAGTTGACCCTATGATTAGAGTTCCAGTTTCGACAACTAATGCCACCTCTGATAGGAATATAGTTCAAAAAAAAAATCAATCTCACAATTCTTTCCATAACAATTCCCATAAAACTCTTTCTATTAACAAAGAAAACAGAGACATTAATAGAAAATCCTCTTCAGCCTATAAAGTTAATAAAAAACCCCTAAAAAAATCTCGCTCTGTATCTTTTTTGGCTCCATCTTCGATCAATGAATCTCGAACCCCTACCACCCTCTGTTCCACTGATCCCACTATCCCGTCTTCCTCCGTCCCAGAACCGTTTCTTAGAGTCAAAGATGGAAATCCCATGGTTGGTGGAAGCAATTCCATTAGCACACTCGATGGAGATGGAAATAGATGCGATACTGCCACCACGGTCAATCTCAAAGAACCTCCTCATGAAGGTAAGAATCAACCCCCGGGTGATGAGAATTCTCAACAGGATCTCTGAGGCGTTCTTGTCCTCATTAAATTTTCGTCCGAACAGTCTCATGGATCAATACCCAAATCATCTGAACCGAAGAACCCCGCTTAGAATCATGACTTGGAAAGTTCAAGGAGCAGGAAGTGCACCTTTTTTTTCTATGCTCAAAGAGTTGATTCGCATCAATAAGCCACAAGTTCTAGCTCTAGTGGAAACTCACATCAGTGAAGACGTAGCACAAAGAGTATGTAACAGAATAAACTTTGGAGGACAAACCAGAGTTGATGCGGAGGGCTTTAGCGGAGGCATTTGGCTGTTTTGGAAACCTGAAGAGGTGACTGTCACCCCTATCATCCATCATGCACAACACATAACAGTTGAAATTGAGAGAACTGGTGAAATCCCTTGGTATTTCTCGGCGGTTTACGCTAGCCCGGACACGGTAAAAAAAGAGCAACTTTGGAGTAATTTGGAAGCCTTTGCTACCTCTCATAATCGGCCTTGGCTAGCAATGGGAGACTTTAACGACACTAGGTTCCTCTCTGAAAGAAACGGAAATAGTGAGAGCATGAGACGTAGATGTACCAGATTCAATTCATGGTTAGACAATAACGACTGGATGGATTTGGACTTTTCAGGACCTGAATGCACTTGGACAAGAGGAAACATGATTGCAACAAGACAGTGGGCAAGACTTGACCGAGCTATTTGCAATTCCCCCTGGAGAGTGCTTTTTGCGGAAGGATCACTCCGTCATTTGATACAAAATCAATCGGACCATTGTCCTATTTTGATGAGCACGAATGGGTTTGCACCAATACCAGCAATGCTCAGACCTTTTCGCTTCCAAGCTGCGTGGATTTGCCATAACAAATTCTCGAAATTTGTGGAGAACAACTGGAAAAATGATAAACCCCTCATCCCTTTTGTCTTTGATTTTGCTGACATGTTACAAAGTTGGAACAAGGAGGTTTTTGGAAATATTTTCAAAAGGAAACAAAGTCTGGAGAGAAGGTTACTTGGAGTCCAAAACCGGTTATCGAGAGGGGGACCAAGTTATTTATTCAAATTTGAGATGAAACTCAAACGTGAATTAGACGATACCTTAAAACAAGAAGAATTATTATGGTTTCAGAAATCTAGAATGGAAGCAATCTGTGATGGAGATCGTAATACCAGATTTTTCCATCTTAGTACCATTGTCAGACGGAAACATAATAGAATTGAAGGTTTAAAGGATTCGGATGGAAACTGGGTCTGGAACGCAGAGGAAATCAAAAATATGGTGTTGAGTTATTTCAAAAATTCATTTGCAGGCCAATCAAGTCGAATTGATGTCCATGGCATTCCGAATGGTCTATTTCCGACGCTAAGCAGAAACGAAAGAAATAGACTGGAGGAGAACTATACTGCTACGGAAATACATTGTGCACTGAACCAAATGTCACCGTACAAAGCCCCAGGACCAGATGGTTTCCAAGCTATTTTCTACCAGTCGCAATGGAAAGTTGTCTCCCCGAGCCTCTGTAAAATGATCCTAAAAGTCCTCCATGAAAACGATTTCCCAGAGGGCTTCTGTGAAACATTCCTAGCACTTATTCCGAAAGTTGGAAACCCACACACTGCATCTCAATTTAGACCAATTGGTCTGTGTAATGTATCATTCAAAATTATCACAAAGATGATTGTTAATCGTCTTAAAAAAATCCTGCCGATGTTGATCAGCCCGATGCAATGTAGTTTTGTTCCCCAAAGACAAATCTCCGACGATATTATCTTGGTCCAATAAGTCCTTCATTCGATGAGAGGAAAGAAGGGACGGAAGGGGTTCATGGCTCTAAAACTTGATTTGGAGAAGGCTTATGACAGGTTAGAATGGCCGTTTATCGAACACACACTTTTTGATATGGAGCTCCCTCAAAGGATGATTACTACTATCATGAAATGCATTACATCGTCTTCTCTTAATGTACTGTGGAATGGGGAAAAGACGGAAAATTTCTCACCGACGAGGGGAATACGGCAAGGAGACCCTTTATCACCATACATATTCACCATGTGTATGGAAAAATTAAGCCAATTGATCGTGTATGCCAATAAAATGGGACAATGGAAAGGTTTCAAATGTAGCCGAGACGGACCATTTCTTACCCACCTATTTTTCGCAGATGACATAATTCTTTTTGGCGAAGCTTCGGTGGAACAGGCTAAGAACATGAAGCAAATCCTGGATGAGTTTGTTTGGCGTCGGGACAAAAAGTGAGTTACGAGAAATCGCGGGTTTTATTTTCAGGGAACACTGATGAGGATCTAGCAGCAATTATTTCGAGTGAACTCAATGTTGCACAAACAGAAGATCTCGGAATGTACCTGGGCATGCCGACTATGAATGGGCGTGTAACGAAAGAAACCTTTGGCTATATTGTGCAAAAGATAGATAAAAGGCTATCCGGATGGAAAGCCAGACAGATTTCTATGGCAGGGAGAGCAACACTTATTCAGTCGACCTTAAATTCCATACCGTCATATGTTATGCAAACCGCAAGACTACCTCGAGCCACCTGTGATGATCTAGACAAGAGGGCGAGGAGGTTTTTGTGGGGAGGAGACCAAGACAAGCGAGGTCTTAGTCTCATCTCGTGGGACATGGTGACAAAAGAAAAAGGTGACGGGGGTCTAGGATTGAGATCAATGAGGCAGGTCAATGTGGCGTTTATGGCAAAATTGGGCTGGGGGATTTTATCCGAACCAAATTCGCTATGGGCTCGAGTAATTCGACACAAATACTGTCAAGGCCGTTGTGATATCAACATGTTCGAATCAAAACAATCGTGTTCGAATGTCTGGAGAGGAATAGTGGAAGCAGTAGACGTCATTAAAAAAGGATTAAATGTGTCCATCGGAAATGGTAAAAATACCAGATTTTGGGACCACTGCTGGGCTTTAAACATTCCTCTTGCCATTGCAGAGATTCCCAATAACATCCGTGAACACCGTGTCGAAGAAATGTGGGATGTTAATATAGGTTGGAAGTGGGAAATATTTGCTGAATTTTTGCCTACGGAAAGCTTACAGACGATAGCATCCTACGATGTGATTGATTCAATTGAGAATGATGATGCGCTGTATTGGGCACCCACATCGTCGGGAAGATTCACGATCAAATCAGCACTACGATTAATTCGTAACGAAGCAGGGGGCGAAACAGAGGCACACTGGAAGTTACCATGGAGAGTTGGGGTACCGCAAAGAATTAGACTATTCCTATGGCTCGTAATGCATGACAAGGTTATGTCAAATGTGAATCGATCAAAACGAGGTTTCGTCGATGACCCAGTCTGCACCGTATGCCATATGCGGGAAGAAACGACGGTGCACTTACTTCGGGATTGCACGGAGGCAAGGCAAGTATGGAATTTGTTCGGGGCCGCCATTCCACAAACCTTCTTCGAGACGGAATCAGTGAAAGCATGGACTATAATGAATTTATCAGTCCCTAAAACCGTAGGTATGGATAAGTGGCCCGCTTGTTTCGCCATTGTTGTTTGGTGGATTTGGAAATGGAGAAATTGCAGATGCTTTGGACGGAATGATGACATATCGAACAATACACTCACTTTCCTAATACAAAAAATATGGGAGGTTCGCAACGCCACCGAATCGTCGGATCTTTTGGCTGAACCTAACAATAACCAAACACCATGAAATCTTTGTGAGATGGGTAGCTCCACCGAATAATTGGATCGCTCTCAATATTGACGGGGCATCAAAAGGAAACCCAGGTACATCGGGAGCAGGAGGAGTATTTCGAGATACAGATGGTAACATAGTCCTTGCTTTTGCGGAAAAAATAGGTGTGGCAACAGTTACGAGAGCGGAACTAATGGCCTTGAAACGGGGCCTGGTGATTGCAATGGAAAGGCAATTCACTCGCCTCACCATTCAGACGGATTCCCAGGCCATTATAAAATTGCTGGAAGCGGAAACAATTTTACCGACTGCTCATTCACACTTAGTTCAGATTTGCAAATGCTATCTAAATGACAGTCGCTGGAGAGTTGAAATTCAGCATATTTATAGAGAAGCCAACAATTGTGCGGATTGGCTGGCAAACGAAGGGGTGAGACAAGAACAACGTTTGGTAACGTGGGAGCCGGGAGACGTACCGAACCAACTAATTCGGCTGATGCACCAAGACCTTGGAGGAGTGGCATGGCCACGGATGGTTCCGGTTCAATCTGTTTAGTTAGTTTTTTCTTTTTGTTTCTTTGTTTTTTAGTGTCGTCTCATTTATCTTTTCTGGGTTAAACCCGCTTCATGTAACCAAAAAAAAAAAAAAAAAAAAAAAACAATCTTATGGAATCAAACTTACAAGATCTTTGCCATCGTCAAAATTATTTCAGGCGTACGGCTTTGTTTTTTTGCAATCCATGTCCGCCAAAATTGTCCTAGTTTAACTAGCGAGTAACCGAGTGATGCTTAATAAAGTAGTTTGTCAACCTGACATACTTGAACTGAACTGAACTGAAATGAGTTGAATTAATGAAGTTGAACTGAACTGAATTTAGCTGAAATGAACCGAATTTAGCTGAACTGAACTGGATTTAGCTGAAATGATATGAAATGAAGCATAACTAAAGTGACCCGAACTTGTTTGAGCCAAAACCCGAAAGTGAGTCGAACTTGTTTGACCCGAAAATGACCCGATTCAGACCCATACCCGACCTGAAACGTAGTTGATCCAATGTTGACCCGTCTCGAGGTGACCCAACTTGAAAAGACTTGACCCATAACTAACCCAATTCAAAATGACTTGAAGTGACTTAAAATGACCCCAGATGTCCCAAAAATACTTTAGTCATTAATTCGAAAGCGACCCGACCCAAAAGGGCCATACCCGAAATCGACCTGAAACCCGAGATAACCCGATCCAATCTGAAATATATGTCAGACGCGAAATAACCCAACGCAAACCCAACCCGATTGATCCATTTAGCCACCTCTCGGGCCTTACCTATCTCAAAACTAGTGTATTAGGATCAAGTGAATACGGCAATTTCTAAGTTATGAGGATGACGTGAATGAAGATTATGATGGTGGAATAGTGAATACAACATATGGAAGGAGATAATTTGCAAAAGTAGACGATGTTATTTGTGTTGATGAGATGGTATTTTTTGGAAATGAAAGTTTTTAAATGGAAAATTATCAATATGGGTGCCTGAGGTTTGGCCTAATTTCAATATGAGTGCCTAAGGTTTGCACAATTTCAATTTGGGTACCCCAGGTTTGATTGTAATTTTATTTTGGGTACCAAAAGTTTGGTTAGTTTCACTTGAGGTGCCCAAAATTTGGTTAGTTTCACTTGAGGTGCCCAAAGTTTGAACTAATACAATTACGATTTTGGGTAATTTTCCTTAAAATAATTTTTTTTATTAACCTAATAAGTAATGTAGAATATTAAAATATCTCAATAGTCTTGATAATTATTGTGTTATAATTATTAAGTATAGATAATATTTTAACAAACGATTTTTATTTTCTCCGAAAAATAACATTATTATATTTTGCTTAATATATTAATTCGTTAAGGTGTTCAATTTTTTTTTTGGGGAAAAATTTGACATAATTTTTTTGAATATTTTAACGACTAGTCATGATATTATCTATAAATGATTTTGCTGCCGAGTCTATATATTTACTGTATCCCCATATTTTAGTTTAAGACAGAATAACCGTAAAAAAAATACTCCGTAATATATTACACACAAAAATGATATACGGAGTATAATATTGTGTCATTTATCTAAGTGATAATCTATCTTTTTATCCGTTCTAATTTTAAGACAATGTTTTAATTTAAGAGAGAATAATTGTAAAATTGGAATTTTGAGTTAGTTGTAGACTTGTAGAGGCTATAATTCAATAATATGGTATCGCTTATGCTTAACAGTTTCTCGGCTCCACCAATCTTTAGTGTCACAAGAGTGCACAAACTTGATTGCTACAAGTTGTATGGAATTGTCAATTAAAAAACTTTGTATTGACATTTGTGTTGCAAGAAGTATCCTAATTCGCAAGCCAAAAAGTTAAACAAACAACATACAACACATAATACGGTAATTTTCTTACCTTATAAAAAAAACACACAAAATCCGATAAAGATTGGTGATAATCTCACAAAGTTGCCGCAAACACGTTAAATTTCAACACACATTTTTTTGACTCTGTCATTGTGTAGATCGAGTGATCTCATTTTTTTAACCGGCGACGTTAAATAAGACTTTGAATTAAGTTACCCGACTTTAAACTCGAGAATTATCATGAATAATTAGGTTATTTAAATATTAGTATAACATTACTATTTAGGTTATTAAAAAAATATTATTTTAAGTAAAAATACTCAAAATAATATTAGTTCAAACCTTGGGCACCTAAAGTGAAACTAACCAAATCTTAGGCACCTAAAGTAAAACTAACTAAACTTTGGGTACCCAAATTGAAACTACAATCAAATCTCAGGTACCTAAATTGAGATTGTGCAAACCTTATGCACCCATATTGACATTAGACCAAACCTCAGGCACCCATATTGATAATTTTCCTTTTTAAATTGTACTCCGTATATACTTTAATATTATTTGGTCTGTTTTTTTTAAACTTCATTTATTTCTCTATTCGTCTTCATATTCACTTTTATTTTACCGATTTGTAACATGAGTTTGCACCCTAACAACAATAATAATGTTGAGCCAAACTAAACTTAAAAGAGTTAAACTAATATAGCTGAAATTTAATTCAGAATAAAGTTGAACTAAATTGCAGTGTGCTGAATTGAAGAGAATAATTGAGCTGAAATGAGTTGAGCTTAATTGAAATAAGCTAAATTGAGTTGAATAAGAACTAGTATAGACCCTGTGCAATGCATGCACGGTATATATAGAGATTACTTTGTTTAAGTGTATTATACATATAGAATTTAAATGGATAACAATTAATTTTTCAGATTTATTCTCCTTAATTACATTTTTATTCGAGAAAAACAATGAAATGACAAAATTAATCAAACAACTACTAATATCATTTAATTTTGATATTTTAATGAACATAGTTTTTTTTCACCATGAATCAAACTGTATTATTTTACAAACTTCACAGATTAGTTAGACTATTTTTTTAGTTATGAAGCCAACAATAAAAGTTTAAATTTTGTTTTATACGGAGTATTAGTTTAGAGTTTAATGAAAAAATTATAATTTACATCATATATGCTAATGAAAAGATTACAATTTTAGTTTAATGAAAAGTTTATATTTTAATGAAATGAGACAACTCTTTATTTTGTTTCCGTAGTTAGTGTATGCATTTTTGAGGAAAAATACATGGATAGACTTATTCTTTTAGTATAAGGGGGATTAAAACGAAAATAGACCAACCTTAACTAACCCTGCGAACTTTCTTTTAAAGAAACAAGGCTAGGGCCGTCACCGAGTGGTCCGAGTCAAACCAAATCTCGTACCACCCACATACATCCGTGTTATTTGTAAGAGTATGATACTGAAATTCACTTCTACCCGGTAGCACCGTCTCATTCCCTCAGCAAAATAAGTGACCAAAGGTTGGAGAGATACGTGGCAATAAAATGAGAAGATAGGCATCTCCATTATTTCCATATCGTTCGTATAAATTGTCACTAGCTCCACCAGCTACTATCTCCTGGCCCGACCATACTTTGGCCACTTACTCTATTCCTTATGATAATAAAACATCAACATTTCTTTGTGTAAAGCTTTTGTCTACACATCCTAAACTAATATGCTTATTTAGGCCCTTTTTGTGCCTCAACTTCTTCTACTCACTCAAAAACCCTTAGCTCAATACTAACATATTATAACATAAACTTACAAGATGATGAAATAGTTTATTATCATCATTCATCAATATTATTACGATTCGACTAGATTAGATTAGATTAGATTAGATTAGATTAGATTAGAAGAATGACGGGATTAAGGGTAGTGTTGACATTAGAAGGGCACGAGAAGGGTGTTATTAGTAGTAAAAGTAACAATAATACCATAATTAACAAAGCCACTACAATATTGATGAATAACGTTACGATGACGAACAAACCTCAAAGTCATAGGAGCGGCCAAAGTGCGCAATTCTCGACGATCACGACCACGACCACGACCGAGAATTTTCTTGATTGTTGCTTTCTTTGCAGAAAGGAACTTTTGCTTGGCAAAGATGTTTACATGTACAAGTAAGTTTTTCTTCATCCAGATAATTAATTAGGGCATTGATGAACTTCTAAGACAAAGGACAGTGTTGAGCCTTACACACTTGATCTATCATTTTTTTTTTGCAAGATGATTCATCGGTTAGTTACACAATTTTTTTGGGGGAGAGAGTGCATCCCACCTCTTCGTTATAATTTATAACGGTTATAAACAAGGCTTACCGAGTTAGTTAAGTCGTATGTAGTGTAATGGTACATGCATTAATGCATTATACCTGCAGGTAAGCTTTTATGCATGGCCTAGTCCCAGAAACGTGCGTTATTAGTACTTAGTAGTCTAATGACTAATGGTTAAAATTTTGTAGCATAGTTATTGACTAATTGTATATTACCTTACTTGAATACGACTCATACGAGTACGACATATAGATATTTTGTAGCATAGTTATTGACTAATTGTATCTCTCTTAAAATAGTCTAGTGCTTAAATACATTCATAAATTCACAAATTCTCATTTGTGACGGGACGATCCGTCGCAAGCTTACGACGGGTCACCCCGTCACAAGCAAGACTTATTGAAATATATTCGTGCCTGATTAAACTAAACGTGTCGGGGTAACATAGCCTACTCTAATGAATACATACAAGAACTTCTCTTTCTTTTAAGAAATTTGTATAAGTTGTAGGGACCTTGAATTTATAATTTTATATGATTGGGTTATCTTATTTATTTATTTATTATGTATATTTGCATTCTATTGGGTTGAATTGATTTGTTCCCTTAAAAGATCATTGTTCACTATCACTCACTATCTCGAGTTATTTGTGTCATTTTCGTGAGAAAACAAGAATATATAATAAACATGTGAATATTTAAAGCAACATGTAAAAGGTATTTTTCATTCAGAAAGGAATTTAATGGTTCTTATCCAATTGTTTGGGAAATGGTGACTAGGCATCTTTTATAAATTACAATTAAATTCGTTTTACAATATAAAATGATTTTTAATTACTCCCTCCGTTTCGTTTTGGATAAAAAATTATTCGTTTTATTTGTCGTTTTGGATAAAAAATTTATCTCTAATTGCAACTTTCTATGCAATATTTTAGAAATTAAAGTTAATATATATGGCTAAAATAAGACTCCATACAGAGATTCACATTTTTATTTCAATTTTCAAACGAACGATATTACACCTAACTACTATTTTAACATTTTCAATAATTTTTCTTAATTCTTATGAAAAATTCTAAACTATATAAAAGGAAACGAAGGAGAACTTATTTATACGAAGACAGTGTCATACAGAAACACAATTTGACATAAATATTGCTATAAATCACTACCTAAGTACCTATCACAACGAATTTTTACCATCTCATAGGCTCATACGTTGTCACTCAAGACGTGGTATCCCTCTTAAATTAAGAACAAGTTAAATAACACTCATTTTGGATAGATTGGGTTGGCTATCTGCTAATCCCTAGGCATTCTGTTACTACATGTATCTTATTTGATCCGTTTTAATTTTAAAACAGGCATTAGACATGGGGAAAGGGCCGGGTCAGCCCGGCCCGGCTCCTGGGCTAAACTTGACCTGGGCCGGTTCAGCCCACTCCCCCCGGCCGGGCCCAGGTTCAGTTTTCCCAGCCCGACCTGCCCTGGCCCGCCTTTTTTTAGGGAAAAATACTACAGGCCCGCAGCCCGGCCCGTCTCGGGCTCGAGTCTGGGTCACTCCCCTAGTAGCCCGGCCCGGCCCGCCTCCTACTCCAGCTTGGCCCGGGTCAGGCCAACCATACCCAGACCGCTTTTGGCCCGTTACAGCCCAGCCCGGAGCCATGACTAACGGGCATACCCAATTACCCATCTTATAAAAGAATTATTCAAAAAGTTAAAAAATTTTCAACAATTTTCTATAATTGGAGATTAACAAGGATGATTTATTTGGGAATGACAGAGGCGATAGAGGCTTCTGCAGCATAGAGTGCAGAAGCAAGCAGATACTAATGGACGACGAAAAGAACAAATCAGTGATGTTGAGACGTAGAAGACGACAATTGTTTACTGGTTGCAATGACAAATACAAGAATGCAGAAGAATACAAGTACCTCAACACCTCCTGATAATTGGTAATCGGTAATTGTATTTCATGCTTATCATTAAGATGTTTGCAATATATAAGCCACTAGTTACAAGGGGATATGTATCATACAACATTATTATGGGTCGCCTAATAGAGTATATGTATCATTTTCAATTTGCGTTATCGCTACTGCTGCTATTGCTGGCTTGATGCTGCTGCTACTATGACTCCCACAATGAAGGGAGATATTAAGCCGGTAAATTTGTCTAATAAATCTCAGCCGTCTTCTCTTATTAAAACTGAGTCCGGTTTAATAGTACAACGTGTGAAAGAGGATTCGAACATGGAGCATATATAAACTATAATCATGTACCTTGTGTACTTAAAGTACGTTCGTGTGGTTGCGTGTGTGATTGATTTACACAAAAACTTGTATAAGGGGTTCTACGTAGACCTATTGTGAAATCGGGCTGCTTGTTCTTTTGTTGTTACTCTTATAGATTTTAGTTACCAAGTTTGTTAATTGTTACTCCCTCGTATTCTCTAAGATCTTCCACATTTCCTAAAACGACAAATTCACTAACATCTTCCACTTTCCTTATTTGTCTATCATTTCGGTTATAATAATTTATGACCTCACATTCTCTTTCTTACTTTCATTTATATTCACATATCATCATACCACTAAATATTTATCCAAAATCAATGTGCAAGAACATAGAGAATATGAGGGAGTATAACACAAGCGAGAAAATATAAAAGAAAACGTATGTAAAGAAAGCCACACGCAGATTTAATAAAATCTATCCCAAACATATTATAAGGAAACCTTAATCGGATAATGTGCTAGTCGTACAAAATGATAACTAACATATTCAAGGCATAAATCTAATAAAGTTTTTTGTGTATGGGAAAATAAGACAATTTTATAGCAAGTTCTTATAGAATAACGGAACATGAGACATTTTGATTCATTTAGTTGTTTCGACTTTCCACATATTGAATAGGAGTGATTCTTCGCTTCCTGAAAAAACTATGAAATTTGCCAAACTTATTTACTTATGTGGAATCTTTCATTTGCTTAGTATAAATAACTTCCGAATATTTTGTTGCAAAAATTATAAAATAAAGTTACTCCGTAAAAGTCATAACCTAGCATGCCGAGATGAATTCGTTTGTACGAGAAAGAGACTCATTTAACGTATGCTAGTTTTCGAAGACCGTGTCCAAACCGATAGAAAATCCTCTATTCCATTTCCGTGTCCAATTTAGTGCCACACTCCCTTCATATCTGTCTTCTTGGACACATCCTCCATTGAATATACACCACCCCACCCATCCAACGGACAAACAACGGATCGGACGTTGGATTGATTGTCTTATAATTCTATTAACTCATAATTTGCTGGGCCAAATCAACCTTAGGCCCAAACCACTGTTGGACTGAAGATAAAGTCCATTATACTACGTGTAACATATAAAGCCCAAGTCCCCCTGGCCAAAATAATTCACAACCTGAGATAAATAGTACTCCTTTCATCCCGGTCAATTGTTATCCTTTCATTTTGGCACAAAGACCGGAATGAGTGAGGAAGTATTTGTGGTTCGACTTAGTAATGACAAGTGGGCAATAGTCTCATAGGGTAATCAAATTACTCATAGAAATCCTTATTAATATAGAAAGGACATTAATTAACTGAGATACTAAAAAAACGAATGGGTTGTTCTAACTTAATTAAAGGTCTCGTATTAGAACCTTGAGAATGCAATAAACAATAATTTTTACCGCCCCAGTGGTCCTACTCAGCTCGAATTCGGACTAAACGAAATGGTCTACACCAAAAATAGAACAATAATCCCTTCGTTTCGATTATTAGTTTAATTACAAAGTACCAAACATTATAATCACATAATGGAAATTATTGTAGATAGGAATTTTCATTAGTAACAAAATGTAATCCTGTTTTTGTTTCTTCAAAGCTACGTTAGGTTGACAACCTAACATTAGTGGTGGTCTAGTGGTGCTATAAGAGGGATTGCATCAGAATTTTTAGTTTGATTGTGTCTACTCACAAAGTCACAAGTATGAGACATGAAATGCAAGTAATGTATAGTTATTTTAAAATAGATTTAATGAACTTACAAAAATTAACAAAACAAAATATTAACTGATAAATTATTTACAAAGTATTATTAATGAATAACTACTTACATTTTAAATCATCAGTAGGTCTTGCTTAAAACGGGTCGGATATTACAACGGGTATTTTGTGAGAGGAAATGGGTAGAGGGGACAAAGTGGGCTCCCCCCATGTGCTCTCCACTCACCCTTAATGGGTATTTTGTGAGAGAATATGGTATCCGTCTTAAGTTTAAGACGGATACCTCCGTCTGAAATAAGAATTTGAGTTAAATCATTTCTCAGTTTTTTTTTTAATTAATTAAAAGAATAATAATATATACAACCCTTATGTTTGTATTTAATCGTTAATACCTTTCAAATTTGGTGTTTACATAGGAATTAATGACTAAATTTATTTTCTTTTTTAGTTTTTTAAATAGACCCCAACAAATTGTACACATATCATTTTCCAATAAATAAATATTTGCTATTGAAATTCAATAACTAGTTTTGTTGAATCTAGTTTCAGTTCGTCTCACTAAGAACGGACACTATCCGTCAGACCGTCACTATCCATTCGTCACAAGCTGAATATAGGCCTGTCTTCCATGAGAGTTTGTGATCTGGTTTACGGAGTATTAATATTTAATGAATATATGATGGATGATTTAGGCGAATGTCATTGTTTGCTTTGGTGTATTCAACTCACAAGTCCCAATCTCCAAGTGCATGATTACACATTTACTATTACATCATCATACTCTTAATGTCCGCCATGTTTTACTCGAGTGTTCTAGGGCTACTAGCATATGAGATCAACTCTTGGTTGGAAGTGATAATAGTAAATTCTATGTTAGTAATTTCTACATATGGCTGAAGCAAAATCTTTCGCAGGTCAACACCAAATTTCAAGGCGTAGCTTGGAATATTGTTTTTGCAATTACTTGTTGGTGGTTGTGGAAATGGCGCTGTAATAGCATTTTCCAACGAAATGATCGACCTCATAATGCGCGAGCTTTTATTTTATCACAAGCTGGTGAAATGGCTAAAGCTTGGTTTGAGTATGACCAGCATGTCATGAACCGACCTATGGGGCAAATAATGGTAAGATGGGAACCCCCTTTACTCGATACATTGAAACTGAACGTTGACGGATGCTCAAAGGGAAATCCTGGTTTAGCTGGCGCTGGTGGTTTATGCCGAAACAACAATGGAGATTGGGTTTTTGGCTTTGTTTTAAACCTTGGTTATGCTACAATGACTTTGGCCGAGCTTCGCGGATTATGGGTTGGCCTTAAATTGGCAAGAAATCTCGGAGTGTTGGGTTCATATTGATGATGACATGCCAATTTAACATGTTTATCAAGTGACTATTTCTTAGGTTCCAATGTCTCTCCATATGCAATGTTGATCAAGAAAGAAGTCAAAGATCAAGTCAAGAACTCTTCATAGTTGTTGTTGTCTTAGGATGTGAGTACATTTGTAAAAGTAATAGAATACATCGTTTGGCAATAGTTCGCGGCAACAGTGAGCATGAATGTTGCCTCAATGTCTGGATAATAACAGTAGTACTTATGTGAACTGGTCACAGTAAGTGCAACTGTTGCTTTTGTCTGCAACTCTTGAATCGAAACCATTTTGTCATTTCAAATATCATTTTCGTCAAAAATATGTTTTATAAACAAATCTGAATTGGGAAGTGATTTATCAAATTATTTGAAGAATGTTTTACTTTTTAGAATAAGGCAAAGAAATGTTTTTTTTTTAAAACACTTAAACATAGCTTATATCCTCCATGTTTTAACCAAAGGTCAAGGATAGTTTTATAGACTTTAAGTACTATCACTCAACCTTTACATCATTGCCTTTGGTAGCCTTACTTCCTATCACTCAACATTTCCATCATTACCTTTGGTAGCCTTACTTCTTATATGAAACATCATTTTCAACCCACTTACTTATTTATTGACATCTACAAGTTATGTTGATTGACTCTTCCAAAGATAATAATTTTAAAACACTTCAAGCATCCTCCTTCCCTCTATAAATAGAAGACATTAGATGCTCAGATTTGCTAAGACTTTCTAGAGCATAATCTTTCATTTGCAAAATTGTTTTAAGTGTTTTCAAAACCTTTCTCTTTGCAAATTATTTCAAAGTCTTCAAAAGTTGCAGTCTAGACTACTGTTGCCATTATGATATATTCTTGTTACTTGAATAGTTAGATCTTGAAATTGTCCTCACAAGTTCTTTTTGAGAACAACATTTGAGGAACAAAGATCCTGTAACTTTTCAGTTCAAGAGTCGAGTTTTAGAACAAGTGTGTTCTTAAACTCTTTCGCAACCGGAGTAGGTTGTTGGCCATTTTATTGTAGGGGTTTTTAAGTTGTCGGAGTAGATTTCTTATTAACAAAGCAATATAATGAAGATTGGACGTAGGCCCTTAGAGTGAAGGCCGAACCAATTCAAAATCGTGTGTTGATCTTTCCTTTCATTATTTCCGCTGCACTTTTTATTTACGTACTTTGATTAAGCATAGCAACAGTCTTCAATACTGTTAGCTACAGCTTCGCTTCAATCTGAAAGGAACTGGTAACAGTTCAACTGACTGTTGCCACGATCAGAACTCTTCTTTACTCTTCGACTCAACTCGCTTTAATTCATAAAGAACTAGTTGAAAATTTTAAAAGGTACCTAATTCACCCCCTCCCCCTCTTAGGTACTAGGAATCCATACTCTTCAATTGGTATCAGAGCCTCGTGCTCTTGATAAGGCTAATTACCTTGAGTAGATTCCGGGGAATGGATTCCTCTACACACTCCAAGATCCCGATCTTTATCGGTGAGAATTTTGGTTGGTGGAAACTCAAAATGGAACATTACATTAAAAGCATAGACTTTGAATGTTGGATTATTGTCAAGAATGGTCCCCTCGTAATAACGGAGACTTCCAAAGAAGGGGAAGTAACTCTTAAAAGCGAAGGAAAGTATGACGAGAAGGACTATAAAAAGGCCGAAAAAAACTCAAAGGCAATGACAATTCTTCAAAATTGCATTGGTCCTCAAGATGTGAGTCGAATTGCCGGTTGTCCTTCCGCCAAGGAAATTTGGGATTGTCTTGAACTTGCTTATGAAGGAACCATCCAAGTAAAAAAGCATCGTATTGATCTACTCATGCAACAATATGAGTTGTTCAATATGACCAAAGACGAATCCATCAATAGTCTCTCTTCTCGTTTTTCTAGTATTATTAATGAACTTAAAAGCCTTGGTAGGACCTTCGAGTCCGAGGACCTTGTGCGAAAAATTCTTCGAAGTCTCTCTCTCAAATGGAGAGCTAAGGTCACGGCCATCGAAGAAGCTAAAGACCTTTCGATTCTAACCCTTCATGAACTAATGGGATCACTAATGGCTTATGAGCAAATTCTTTTAAAGAATCCTAGTAATGATCCTAAAGGGAAAGGGCTTGCTCTTAAGTCTACCTCAAGTGATGAGGAAGACAATGGAGAAGATGAATTCGATGTGTTCTCACGTAACATAGTAGAAATGGTAAATAGCTATGGTCAAAAGAAGTTCAATAATAATACCATGAAAAAACGTTTTCCTAAGAAACGACCCAATGGAGTTGGATGCTTTAAGTGTGGTGATAAATCCCACCAAATCAAAGAATGTCCAAAGTGGGGAGATATTAAATCTAAGGAAAAGAGAGACAAAGCTAAAAGCGAAATGAAACACAAAGTCATGTCCGCCATTTGGGGAATGTCCGAATCCGATGACGATGATGACATCGAGGATGATCTTAAGGCAAAGATGTGCTTAACAAATAAAACCAAATCACAAACTCTTAAAAACGAAACTCTTAGATGTCTCATGGCCTATCCCGATGATTACGACTCGGAGTCCGACAATGAGGTAAAAAACCTTAAAGCCAAGGTTAGAACCTATTCCAAAAGTAAGGTATGTCAACTTCTTGACAAACTCTTTGACAAATGTCGTGCTCAAACAGAAAAATTGAATGTGATGCAAGATGAGATTGAGGAGATAGCGGAGGAAAATGTCCTCCTGAAAAATGAACTAAAAGCAACAGAGTCTCTGACTGTTACCTCTAAGATCGAGAAAGAAATGAAAAGACTCTACAAGTTAAACAAAAATCTGACTAAACAACTTGAGTCGACTAAAGTCACCGAGTCCTCCTCTGATTCTGAACTTCAAAATGTTAACATTTCCTTAATCTCACAAGTTTCCACATTAACCGAGGAACGTGATAACATTTTGAAGGATCAAGAAATGTTTAAAGTCGAAATGGGTGAGTTGATCGATGAAATTGATCGTCTGAAAGCCACAGTCCCTTGTACTGTTACCACTGATCACAACAATGAAAACTTGACCTTAAAGAATCAAATTTCTTCTCTCACTAAGGAACGTGATCACTTAAAGAATGAATGTGCAACTCTCAAAACTGAATGTAGAAACCGTCATGAAAGATGGATACACTCTCAAGAATGTGTGTCTAGTCTCAAACTTCATGTTGAAGAGAAGTCTAATTCTGTCATGGATCTTAAATCTAAATATGTTGAAAAGAAAAAGGAATTAGAAATCTTTCAACAAACCAATGAGACCAATCTTGCCAAAATAGAGAAACTCAACAAAAATCTTTTGGAAGCAAAACTCTTTTATCAAAAATGGGAAGGTAGTCAAACCGTGCTCAACTTTCTCACCTCTCAATCTTTCGATCATGAGAAGAAAGTTGGTCTTGGTTTCAAAGGCAACAGTAAGACTCATTGTTGCTTTCGAAACCACGATCCAACCAAAACCGATTTTAGAAGGAGAAAGTACGTCGGCCTTCCCGAATATGTTGTGTGCAACTATTGTGGCAAGACGGGTCACGTTTTCAATGGATGTAACAAAAGGTTTAATGATATCAATAGGAACACTAAAGTGATCAAGCAAATATGGGTTAGAAGAGATTTATTAAACCAATTAAGGCACAAAAAGGGACCCAAATTTATTTGGGTTCCTAAACTAAAACTCTAATCTCTTGTAGGGCTTGGTGAGAGGCGGCCGCAATTGGTACCTGGATAGTAGATGCACTCGTCACATGACGGGAGATAGAAGCCAATTCCTCTCACTTGAAGCTTATGATGGTGGCACGGTAACATTTGGTGACAACAAGAAAGGAACAAAATGATGAGGAAGATGATGAGTTTGAAAGTGGATTGATTCAAGAGGAATCAATAAATATTGAAGAAGAAATGGTGGAAAGAGCTGAAACAGAACAGTAACAGACAGCCCCACTGTTGCCTACTGACGAAGGCAACAGTTCAGGGCGGGGGAACTTATCAATGCACTCCATCAGTCACAGTAGCACCTACTGTGACCTCTGTCAGTACTCAAATCAATGAACCTTCTTATCAAATCATTAAACTCGTAGATGGTGATTCAATTGAGGGGGAACAAACAACCTTTAAGCCTAAGAAGTGGAAACATCAAAGTTCTCATCCACTCACCAACCTAACATATGATGTGCGACCGGAAAGGCAAAACACGGTTGCTCTCTCAACGGCCGAAAATGAATACATTAGTGCCGCTCAATGTTGCTCACAACTTCTTTGGATTCGACAACAACTACATGACTTTGGTATGATCTTTGACTTAATTTCTTTTATGTGTGATAATAAGAGTGCGATCTTTATTTTCAAAAATATTATTCAACACTCACGAACTAAACACATTGAGATTCGTCATCATTTTCTCCGTGATTATGTAGAAAAAGGTCATATTAAACTTATCTTTTGCAAAACCATAGATCAAATTGCCAACATATATACTAAACCACTTGTAAGAGAACAATTCGAAAAACTTCGGTTGAAAATTGGTTTAATTAATTGCTTGTAATTCTAATATGTGTTTGCTAATTTCCCACATGATTGATGAGATTGGTATGTAAGTATGTTTCCTCTTAATCTAGTCATTGCACCTCATTTTAATCTTTACATAGCATGACAATATTTTGCATTCAATTAAGTTCAACTACTTGACATGATATGGTTAGTAAAGTTTGTCTCTATTTTTCCCCACAAAAATCAACACTCAAAAATCAAAATTCAACCATCCACTTTCACTCTCTCAACAAAACAAAACTCTAAGTTCCTCTTTTACCATGATAAAAACGAGCCTAAATGCTACCATCTCCTCACTTCAAATCAAGATGACCTCTCAACCCTCTCAAACTTTCTCAAATAAGGTATTATTCGACAAGAGGGTATGTTAAGAAGATCGCTCCTTCGAAAAGGGTAACCACCATTGAAGATAATTCGACATTAGAAGAGATCACAAGCTCAAAAAAAAAAAAAAAAAAAAAAATCCGAAAAAAAGAAAAGAAAAGGGCGTCAATCCTATAGTTATGAGCTTGGCTTCCTCCACCGAGATATTGTATCTTTGGTTATCTCACCTCGCTCTTCTAGTTACAACTTGCATATGGTGTTTGGTTATCTTTGCTTTTCAAGAAATAAAGGGTTGACGGTGAACACAAGTTAGAGTTCAAAATGATAAATTGACTTCCATGGGTATGACGAAGACCAAAGGGTGTGATAAGGAGCATTCGGGGGAAAACTTGAGAGTCTTGTGGTTCTTTTGGATGATATCTATGCCTTCATGAAAGAAGAAGGAAGGAATATTGACGATCTAGACAACCATGATCCCATCGTAATTTGATCGTCTTGATCTTTTTTGCTCGCCTCCTTCTATCCTTTGGTGGCGTACTAAACAAACCTACTCATGTCTTTTCGTTGAACTTTAGTTTTGTGCTTAATAATATATGCTATGTTATTGATAATTATGATTGCTTTGTCTGTGTCCGGGGGAGACTTCTTTACCCTTTGATGATATCAAGAGGGGGAAAAGGTAAACTCATGTTGTGTGCGCATGCGATTCTTTACCTCTTGCTTAATACCTTAGGGTAAGTAGTAACAGTGGCTATGTTTGTGACTTGATCCTAAGTTCTTGTCAAATTGCATAAACCTAGTTTGACCTTATTCTCATTTGGATGAAATATTGACTGACCAATTGAGGGGGAACTTTTGGGAACATTCGTTTATTGGGCTTGTCATCATCAAAGGGGGAATTTGTTGGGTTCATATTGATGATGACATGCCAATTTAACATGTTTATCAAGTGACTATTTCTTAGGTTCCAATGTCTCTCCATATGCAATGTTGATCAAGAAAGAAGTCAAAGATCAAGTCAAGAACTCTTCATAGTTGTTGTTGTCTTAGGATGTGAGTACATTTGTAAAAGTAATAAAATACATCGTTTGGCAATAGTTCGCGGCAACAGTGAGCATGACTGTTGCCTCAATGTCTGGATAATAACAGTAGTACTTATGTGAACTGGTCACAGTAAGTGCAACTGTTGCTTTTGTCTGCAACTCTTGAATCGAAACCATTTTGTCATTTCAAATATCATTTTCGTCAAAAATATGTTTTATAAACAAATCTGAATTGGGAAGTGATTTATCAAATTATTTGAAGAATGTTTTACTTTTTAGAATAAGGCAAAGAAATGTTTTTTTTGAAAACACTTAAACATAGCTTATATCCTCCATGTTTTAACCAAAGGTCAAGGATAGTTTTATAGACTTTAAGTACTATCACTCAACCTTTACATCATTGCCTTTGGTAGCCTTACTTCCTATCACTCAACATTTCCATCATTACCTTTGGTAGCCTTACTTCTTATATGAAACATCATTTTTAACCCACTTACTTATTTATTGACATCTACAAGTTATGTTGATTGACTCTTCCAAAGATAATAATTTTAAAACACTTCAAGCATCCTCCTTCCCTCTATAAATAGAAGACATTAGATGCTCAGATTTGCTAAGACTTTCTAGAGCATAATCTTTCATTTGCAAAATTGTTTTAAGTGTTTTCAAAACCTTTCTCTTTGCAAATTATTTCAAAGTCTTCAAAAGTTGCAGTCTAGACTACTGTTGCCATTATGATATATTCTTGTTACTTGAATAGTTAGATCTTGAAATTGTCCTCACAAGTTCTTTTTGAGAACAACATTTGAGGAACAAAGATCCTGTAACTTTTCAGTTCAAGAGTCGAGTTTTAGAACAAGTGTGTTCTTAAACTCTTTCGCAACCGGAGTAGGTTGTTGGCCATTTTATTGTAGGGGTTTTTAAGTTGTCGGAGTAGATTTCTTATTAACAAAGCAATATAATGAAGATTGGACGTAGGCCCTTAGAGTGAAGGCCGAACCAATTCAAAATCGTGTGTTGATCTTTCCTTTCATTATTTCCGCTGCACTTTTTATTTACGTACTTTGATTAAGCATAACAACAGTCTTCAATACTGTTAGCTACAGCTTCGCTTCAATCTGAAATGAACTGGTAACAGTTCAACTGACTGTTGCCACGATCAGAACTCTTCTTTACTCTTCGACTCAACTCGCTTTAATTCATAAAGAACTAGTTGAAAATTTTAAAAGGTACCTAATTCACCCCCTCCCCCTCCCCCTCTTAGGTACTAGGAATCCATACTCTTCACGGAGTAAGACAACTCATGGTGGAGTCAGATTCAAAGATAGTGGTAAACCTTGTTAATGGTGATATAGAAGACAACCGTACTTATGGGGCTCTTATCAACGATTGCAAGCGATTACTAGCTGAGGGTGAAGAGTATGTTCTACGTCATGTGTATAGGGAAGCAAATGTTTGTGCTGATAAGTTGTCAAATCTGGCACTTGGTTTTCCTCTCGGTGCCCATGAGCTTCGTGCTCCTCCACACGGGGTTCAACTTTTAATGATCCATGATGCACAAGGCTACAGTGTAGCTCGATCTATAGCTATGTAATTCGGCTTCGGCCTCCCTTTATTCATCAAAAAAAAATAAAAAAATAAATAGTTAATTACTCAAGTTTTCATTGAGTAAAATATTACGGAGTAGTAAGTAATTACGCACGTGGTTGATATTGCAAACGGACAACCTTGCAAATTTTAGAGGTAGAGAGTTGATGAAAATGCCAGCTTTGGTTGGTACAACGTGTGTGTCAGGTTTCACACTTACACCTCAAATCTTTTTTTTTTGTTTATGTTTCCATTCCCCTAATTCACATTTATGACGGGCATCTCCGTCACAAGTTTGTAACAGATAAAATAATATTCATACGGATAAGAAAAAATAAGTCATTTGCAATTCGTGAAACTTGTCTTATCTGCTTATATGAAAGATACTTAACCTGTTAAAAACTTGTGACGGAACGTCACATGGTAAGTTATTGTTTTATTCCGCTTTATTTATGTTTTCACTTATTTTCTAGAGGTACATACTGTTTTGCTTTTCACGTAGGGTTTGTTTTTTCACAAATTCTTGTTTGTGACGGGCAGTATCCGTCACAAGCTTGCGACGGGTACCACTTCCCCTCACAAATGACCCATTTAAGGGAAAAGGGGAAGCACATGGGGGGTGCCCCACATGTTCCCTCTACCCATTTTTTTTGAGGAAAAACTCATCGCAAGGTCTGACCCGTCACAAGGGAGACCTACTGTTGTTTTTTTGCCCCCCAAAGAATTCATTTTTCCATCATTGCTGTCTTGTTGATAATCAAATAGAGTTGATATTTTATAGACAATTACAATTAAGGAGAAATATTCTTGTTCGCAAAAAATATTCATGTGAATAGATTATTTTTGTCCAGACATGTTACATTTAATTAATTAATACTCTTATTTATTACGGAGTAGTGGCGAACTAGCAATCAACGAGTTACGATCGAGTCTATAGATATTTTCCCCTTATTTCATTTAATATTGGTCTTGGACAGACAATTTGTTTTTCTTCAACAACTTTGATATCACTTTTTTTTTTATTGTATACCATGCGTTTGGTGGCGGATTGGTTTACGGGATTTGCAGGGGCGCTCGCCTCTGTTAGAAAATGCAAAGTGTAAAAGTTTTAGCTTAAATATTTTAAAAGAATTCATGTTTATCTTATGCTATTACTTATTCGCCTCCGTTGATAAAAAATCTTAACTCCGCAACTATAGGCAGGATTCGAATTGGATAAAATAATAATTCATAATAAAGATGATAAATCTATCTCTCCTAAGTTTTACCATTGGTACTTCCAAGATTCAAAGCTATTTCATTTGGCAAATTCACGACATATGTGCCATTTTATTGACTTTCAAGTGTATTGGTATGAGACATGATTGCTACACGCCTACACATACTCCATAACCTTTTTCTGCATATTGCTCAATTTTAATGTTTTTTTTGGCAACAAAAATGCATAGTGTTTACAAACTAATAGTACGACTCATAGAATTGCACATACAAATTACATTATTAAGAATAAAAGTACGATTTCCTATTAACTGGCTAGTGAAGATAAAGTGTTGGGTAACTGCAACATGTTGGTGGAGTACGGTAGCTTGGACATGAGCTTCATCATGAACGACATCTCCATAACGCGAACCTTCCAAAGACTATCGAGACATATGATCTATAATAAATTATAGAGTCTGCTGGTATATTATTTGTTGAATGTTGGTTGCAATTAGTGATCAAGAAACCGAGTCTAATGTACAGATCAAAATTGGCTAAGATCGATATACAAGTACGTAGTACTCCATTATTTAAATCAAAGTTGCAAGTAGGTAATGCACAAGCTCATCCATAAGTATTTGTAAAAGTTCCTATATTTTCAATTTACGTAAAAAAAAGTTATTAATTTTATAAAAAATTCTATTTATATTTCTTATTCTTGATGTTTTTATGTTATTAATTTTGTCATTTCGATTAGATGGCTACTAAGAGATAATAATTATCAAAAATATTCCACCCTCAAAATCATTATAATAAATCATTAATCATTAATACCCACAAATGCATACATATATACACAAATTCTCATTTGTGACGGACACTATCCGTCGCAAGCTTAAGACGGATATCATATTCTCTCACAAAATACCCATCAAGGGTGAGTGGAGAAACACATGGGGGTTCCCACCTTGTCGCCTCTACCCATTTCCTCTCACAAAATACCCGTCGCAAGATACGATCCGTCGCAAGCAAGACCTACTGACATATATATATATATATATATATATATATATATATATATATATATATATTATGAGCCACAATCAAACACTCAAAAACTCTTGCATATCCAATATCCTGAATAATAATGTACAAGTCAATAGTAGCATTTTAGGCATTAATCTTATAATATAATAAAGACCACGTAGAAATTTCAACTTGATCCCTTAATACTATAATTTTATTAAAGTGGACCAAGTTGTAAGCTCAAAGTCTCCTTCACTAATTTCCTTCTCATCATAAATTCACTACCTTTCATTTTCCTTTCTTCCTACTTTTGTCTATAAATTTCAAGTTTTTTCTGTTCATCACCTTGCATTTAATCTAAAAAAACAAAAAATTAATTAATCAAAATGTTTGATATAACCTTCTATATTGGTGTTGTTGGTAAGATCTTGTTCAATTTTATTATACAATCTTAAGCTAAAATTTCATTTCCGTACATTTGTTCAATATATGTCAGGAGTATTTCTTTCTCGATGGTGATCGGTTATGGTCCCATAGTGTTGCTTCTTTTTTGGTCAAGACCTGCTTTTATTCGCTTTTTAGTTTTAATCAAACGTATGAAAATGAAATGTAAAATTGAAGTTATAAATAAAAGTTATGTCTCTTTAATTCTAAGCTAATTCAGTTTTTAATAATTTGCAGGCAATGTTGTCTCACTACTCATGTTTCTATCCCCATTGTATGTTTCTAAAAAAAGTCTCTAAGACATTTTTTTTATCTCGTGAAAGTATTATTAAAGATGTGAAGTTACGTGCAGGTCAACGTTTATAAGGATAGTAAAGAACAAATCGACGGAGAATTTCGAGAGTTTACCATACATATGTACGCTATTAAACGCGTTGTTGTGGACTTACTATGGGATCATTAAACCTGAATTGCTTGTATCCACCATTAATGGTTTTGGGGTCATCGTTGAGATCGTGTTTGTTGCTTTGTTCCTTGTTTTTGCTCCAAGAACAATGAAGGTACAATTTTCATATAGTTTTTTTAATTACTACTAGTGGTAATTAACTACGTTTTCTTTTTTATACTTTAGAAGCCATGTTCTTGTCATCAAAAGTAGATGCTTCTCTCTTAATTTTGATGCCATATTCTTGTTAGTTGTTAAAAATTACAATAGTATTCTCCGTATTGTCTTACTTTAAACGGGCATTATCAGTTTTAAATTTAAAACGAGTCAAATATTACCACATAGGGTGAAGTTTGGTTAGGGTAATGTCTAATAGAATATAACTATAATATATGAGCATCAACCATCACCTTAAGGTTTTGGTTGAGATGGTTCATCTATCATGGTATCAGAGCCAGAGTGACCGAATGTCACGGGGCCCAATGGACATTCGAGTGAGAGAGCATAATAGAATATAACTATAATATTATGAGCCTCAACAATCACCTTAAGATTTTGGTTGAAATGGTTCATCTATCAATGTCAATATCGAATACTCTCGTATATGGTAGAGAAAGTACAAATTTCTTCATAATTTTTGCTAACAATTAGTGGTTGGATATTCGGGTTTTAGCAACAACACCTCGCATTAGAAACTCTTAATTGAGTATTATGGATTAGACACGATACTTAAATAAAACGTCAAAGAGGAAAATATAATTACAACTTCTACCAACTTAGGTTGGGACGTTGAGGACTGAATATTGGTTGCTAGTCGATCTGGTAAACGGGTCAATCGAGCACGGGTTTGAATCAGGTTAGTTCGGGTCAGATTATTTTCGCGTTTAATGAAATTCGAGTTGGATCGGATTGGCTATTAGCCACTACTTAAAAATTGTTCATGGGATTATTAAGGTAAGCTCGTAACTTGAAATTAAAATTTGGAATATCATACCTAATACATTAATTTATGGGTAATGATAAATACAACCCACTGGGTTGTATTTAAGAGCCTAAAAAAGGAAATAAAAGCTTATATTTAATATTAATGGCACCGATATACGCGTAATTTTGTCAAACATATCTAATTTAATTCCATTTTAAGTAATTCATTTAATGCTTATATACAACCCAGTGGGTTGTATTTATCATTACCCTTAATTTATTTACTTATGATGAACCATACTAGACAGCTCACTGTTTTAAATTTTTAGCATAGTCACTGAATTAGCATTAAATGAACTATATGGATATTTTAAACACTTTTAAGTTTTACCATTAGTTTTCTGCGTTAGGTCTTAAAGGGTACTATATAAACACTTTTAAGTCTTACCATTCGAATTATGCACTCATGCATATCATAACTTCTATATTTAAATCTAAAACTCTATAAAATTACTCAACATTAATAAAACTCTCATCTCTTCTGCCATGTGGACATAGCTAACACACTGATAGTGAAACACGTAAATCTGTGTGTTGCCCTCTTTATTGTTTTTTATACGAAGTATATCTTTTTTCGCATATGTTACAACAATTTCATAGGCAATAAGTGAGCTGATTTGATATGTATTTGGCGCGCTTAAATTAAACTTAAGACGAATAGTGTCCATCTTAAATGAGATTTTGTATAAATGTATATTCTTTCTAGAAAAAGTGGAACAAAATTTAGGTGTTTGGCTTTACGTTTTAGGAAAAACAACTTCTAAACAAGAGCTTTTTAAGTAAGCGGGTGAAAAATGGAAAATTTATGTCAATATTATATCAAGATGAGTCTTGATTTGTAGATAATTAAAATAAATGAATTAATAATAAGTCTTTACTTTATTTTATTGACATGTTTATAACATACAAATTTGTCATTTAATTATTTATTAAAAACTTTTTAAATAAAAGTGTCAGTTAGAAGCATTAAATTGGTGTTTCTACTTCTAACTCTCAAATTTGAGTTTTGAGTTTAAAAGAAGTTGTTTTAACTTCTTCAAAATTGATAATTTGACTAAGGGCAATAGCAATGGTAGTGGTTTCATACCATATTTTTTTATTGACACATCAATAAACACCATTAATCATGAAACTTCGTACTCCTATTCAATCATAAAAGTTAATTTCTTGCTTTATTTGTGGGTCCCTTTTTCTCTCATAATTTTACTTGAAACTGATTTCTTACTTAAAACCAATTTCATATAAAGAGCTCATTATTTTCTAATTCAATGGTTAAAGAGCTCCTTATATGATATGAAACTTAGTTCTTATATGTTACCAGTGCTATTTCCCTAAGTTTGAGTTTATTTGTGGAAAAACACTCCTAAAAATTAGGCAAACATACCCTATAAATGCAATAAAACACTGTTTGATTCAAAATAAAACTTATAATAAGTACTTTTAAATACTTCGTAAAGTATTTTTATAGATGACATCCCCGTGATCTGTCTAACCATCACTCTTAGCTCGGATATAATATTTTACTCTATCCCATATGAATTTTCTTACTTTTAAATATTTTTATGTTCATATATTTTGAAAACATGAATCACGTTAATTAGATAAATGACAAAAAAAAATGGCATTTTGGTAATTATACTTTAATGTTCTATCCCTTTCCGGGGGGACACCATAGACTGTAATACGCAAGTACGGGGGAGCCACTATGGAATATGGATCCCACAATTTAATGTTTTATTTTGTCGGAAATTCTTATTCAATACGGGTATTATTTGTCACAAACTGAAAACAGATAGTGTCTCTCTTACCATATGTAAGTTGAAGAGCAAGTGATGATCCATTTACTCTCCCACTTGTATATTATGAGAGGAGCACTATCCATTTTCAGCTTGTGACAGATACGTTTTCAGTGAGACGAGTTGTTATTTTATTTATTATTCGAGAAGAAGCCATGTATTATTGAGGTCATATGAAAAGACGAAAATTCAAAAATTAAGAAAACCATGCAAAACAGCCAAGACCCAATATGATTACTCGTACGTTCACTTCTTGTATTCTTGTGCAAGATGTCTTCTTCTCATTATCTGGCTACTGTTCTACATTTTGGAATCGAGAAAAATCAGTTCATCTTATTTAAAACGGTTAAGTATAAAACAGGTTAATAAATACGAAGTACTATTTATGTAGGTAGATGAGACAAAAGTTTGTTTTTTCTAAACATTTGGCTTTTCACCTTATTGCATAAGACTCCTAAAAATATACTCCTACGTAACTATCCATCTAAACAAAAGAATTTGGGGCGAAAAATACAGTGTAAGTGCGTAAAAATTGGTTAAAGTTGACCACTTGACCCATTTAACTGAGGTTAGTCCAGTAAGAAAAATACATTTGATAGCGAAAGTAACACGACATTAGAAAGTTTAAAATTCACGATGCTTTATAATCAGAAGAGTTATGATCGGTCAAATATTGTTAACCGAATAGACTTTGATTGACTGTATGTATCTTTTTTTTCTTCTTTTGGCTACGAGTTTATAAGGGTTATAATGTTAGAATAATCGTAAATTATTTCGAGTCATTTGATATAATATGAGATTTTCCCGACATATATCGGAAAAAATACAAAATATATAAGGAGTAACAATTGATTGATTAAAAATACAGATAAAGACAGCAATACTAGTAGGATTGCTAGACATAGCATTCTTTGGTGCATCAGTGGTGGTACCCAAACTTGCATTGGAAGGACGTCAACAAGTTGATGCTTTAGGGTTTATCTGCGCTGGATTAAACGTTGTCATGTATGGTTCTCCTCTTGCTGCCATGGTACCATTTCTTCTACCCTACTACTAATCAATACTTTTATGTTCATCCCATTTACGTTATCCGTCTTTCTTAATATTCCGTCTGGAACGAAAATCTGGTCTCAGTCGTAGAAATGCTTCTACTAGCCTGTGACTGTTTGAACTAGTGACGAATAGACCGTAAATCGACTAGAAACTGTGGTGATTTAGAGTAGACTGAAGTAAAGGGAGTCACGAGGGCGGTTTAATGCTAATGGGATTTGAACAATGGTCACAAGTATTACCAGTCATGACTTTACCAATTAAGATAGTTGACAAAGGTACAATATTCATTAATGTACTTGATTTGCGTTTTGCAGAAAACAGTGGTGACGACGAAAAGTGTCGAGTATATGCCATTTCTTCTGTCTTTCTTCTTCTTCCTAAATGGAGGGATTTGGACACTCTATGCATTCCTTAGAGAAGATATTTATCTCTTGGTAAGTTTTTGTTTCCTTAGTTCTAGATGTTGTTCAGTGCCTCAGTGGACATATCTACATATATAATGTTAATTGTTAGAATAAATCTCAGTTTCGGTCACATTCGCTTCATTGGCTATTGCAGTACCAATTTCGGTTAATTCATCAAATATCACCTCAAAATGTCGCCGGTATAAGCATATATAGTGAAACCATATCACCAAAACAAGAATAATAAATACTCCGTATAAAACTGTCTTACAATGTGACACTTCCACTATAAATTGTGAATGTCAAAATAAATTGACACGACTCGAAATAACTGTGTTTCAACAGGTGCCGAACGGAATAGGATGTCTTCTAGGAGTAGCACAATTACTTCTGTACGCAATGTATAGGAATGCAAAGCCATCAAAGACTGATCTTTCGGAAAAACTGATTGATGAGTCTAAAGCAAACCTCATTCCTTCTTCAAGTCAAATTCCACAAGTATAAATGTTTGAAGATGTGTATTATTATTATACTCTCTAAATAAGTTCTATTTTAAAGAGTGAATGTAGCATAATTTTTTTGTTTTTATTTATATTCAGATTGATGTGTTCATGTAAATTAGTCATAGTTAGCAGATACATGAAGCTTAAATTTTTTTAACATTGATACTTAGTGGTTGTGGACTTGTGGTTAAACTCCCAAGAATAATATACATTTTTTTTTGTTTTTGTAATTTTAAGATTTTGAGCTGTTTTATACTACCTCCGATTCACTAACCTCTTCCACATTAGTTTTTTATCCAACATCTTTCTTCTATTAAAGTAAGAACATTTAAAGCATTTTGGTGAAGCCACCTCATCATGTGGGTCCACTAACTTTCCAACACCATTTAATTAAAATACAACTTCTAAATTATAAGTAATATTTATAAAATGCTTTATGACTTTAATTTTGTATATTCTGTTTTACAAATAATACAAGTGAAAATTTAATACATTTTTTTTAGAATTATTGATTTTGTACCAAGTTTAAATTAAAAAGTCATTTCTTATATATATTTTTCCCGCTTTTACACATATTAGTAAGAAAATACTCATGTAACTAACCCCCCCCCCCCCTAATTGAAGGATGATCTAATAGTAAATTGGTGTTGATTAATTAGTCATGTTAGTTTCATTGGAAAATAATACTCATAATAGTATAGATATATTTATAAAACTAATACAAAAATAAGTTATATTATATTATATATTTATAATCACAACCGTTTAAACAATTATAAATAAAAAAACACTCAACAAAATAAATTACAGTTTAACAAAGTGAATTCTAATTTGTGAAAAACTATCAATTTATTTAATATGTAAAATTTCATGGGCTATTATTATGTAAGAATTTGCTTGCCGAGTTACATGGGCTATTGTTATGTAAAATTTCAAACGGGTTATTTTATAATATTGGTCATGTCGTAAATAAGTCGGGTGACTCGCGCCTGAACATGCTCAGATAGCATGCCAAATTTGGTGTATGCTGCTCTTTTCACCTTTTTACAATTGAAAAAGATAATTTGTCTAAAAAATAAATCGAGTTTGCTATTATCGCTTTAATCATATCACTAACTACATCACTTCTAATGTGGTAGTTATAAACATCAAGGTTTTATATATAATTTTTTAACTCATAATATGATTTATTAGTACGTTTGAATTAATTTGTTTTATACTTATTTCATGTTTGATACAAGAATGTTAATATGTCGGGTTTAATATTTTATATGATGCCTTTTATATATGCGCATGTATGTGAATTTCAAAAGTTGACATTACAATTCATTTTGTTAAATATTTGATAACAAGGTTTGAAGAACAAACCCGTGCAATTTGCACGGGTGTAAAACTAGTTTAGTGGAATAGTAATATGCGTAGGAAAATAAAAGTAGGAAAGAGATTGTGGGGTTACATGTTATATTAACTAGGGGTGGGCAAAATACGGTCCGAACCGGAAAAATGGACCGGTCCGAACCTGAATCGACTGGACCGGAACCGGAAAAAAAATTCCGGTCCGGTCCATTTTTTAAGATTCCGGTTTCCGGTCCGGTCTCGAACCGGTATTTTCCGGTCCGGACCGGAAATATTATTATTCGATTTTTTTTCTATAAATTTTATTTTATTCCGTCTAACTGGTCCGATCCGGTCCATTGGACCGGAATTTTTGGACCGGAATTAGAAAAAAGTGGGCATGTAGTCTAAATTCCGGTCCAACCGGCCGGTCTTGGACCGGAATTTTTGTAATCCGGTCCAGTCCCGGTCCAGATTTTTTATCAATTCCGGTTCCGGTTTTGGACCGATGCCTACCCCTAATATTAACCACAAATGATAGACAAATAAGAAAAGTGGAAGATCTTTATGAATTTGCCGGTTTAAGAAATGTGGAAGATTTTAGTGAATAGAAGAGAGTATGATTTTACAATAATTTAATCATAAGATGAATTATGTAATTTGTGGGGACTTAAAACTAGACCTCACAAACAGACGAGGTCATGTCGAGTTTGTATTCGTGTCACATATAAACGGATCACAAACCCTTCAAACCAAAGCCAACCCAATTAAATTTCATAGCATATTCGTGTCGAACCACTTACGTAAATGGGTCATTGAGCCTCAACCTAAACACGTTAATTACGTGTCGTAGTGTTTCAGTTTTAAGAGAGACTGAAGAGAAAAGAAATCAAGTTGCTTGGGCAACAATTTCTTGGTACCGTTTACCTATATTTGTTGTTGGACACCAGAGCAAGTCAAGGAGAGTACAACCAAAAACAATTACGGAGTAGTTAATATCCGTAGTTCTGGATTCAGTTATTCTCCGGTTGCAAAAGCACTTAGAATGACCGATTGGATTTTTCCGATCTAAGGGTCACATTTACTCGCCCCTGAAAATCCAATGGCCAATGGCCAAACAATTATCATCAAACATGCTGTGCCTCTTTTGGATGTCGATAAATGACTGAAGGTTTTTTTTTTGCCATTAAAATTCGTCAGCTAAGCAAAGGTGGCCCTTAATTAGTACTGGACTATTCAATCCGGAAATTATCTAAATCCCTAAATTCTAGTCTACAAGGAGTCAAGGACCCATAATACCAAGTTGAAGTCTAGAAATGATGCGTCTTATGGACGTCGATACCCAAACAGAGGTTTACTCTCATAAGGCATATTTGCCTATATAAGTTTGGAAGCCAAAAAAAATGAATGGTCTTTCGGAATCATATCCTGCGTTTGATTTGCACGTAACGTAACAAACTGCTTACCTTACCCTACGTAATTCATTTACCTCATTATAAACCAAAGCTTAGTAGGGATTAAGGAGAGTAACACCGAAATTAATGTCAATCAACAGTCACTTCCTATAGAATTCAGTTCTCATATCAACCAAACACACTTAGAAACATCAGTACCCCACAGTCCCACACACTATGGTCACCACCACCTACTCTACTGTTGTTAACCATCCCCGAACTAATTATCTCCGATTCTCGAAGAAATCACTTCCTATAGAATTCAGTTCTCATATAGTCATATCGACCAACACAAACACTTCAAAACATCATTACCCCACAGTCCCACACACTATGGTCACCACCGCCCGCTCTACTGTTGTTAATCATCCCTGAACTAATTATCTCTGATTCTCGAAGAAGTCATGAACCAAACATCCCTTCACAAATCTCAATATCGCCTCTAAGATGTAAGATTGAGGAGATTTCACTTGTTGTGCAACACATACTTCACACTTGATATACAGCAAACAGTTCAAATTAAACATAATTTAAAGATTACTGCATCAAGCTCATAGCTCACAAGATCAAAATAAACATGTGTGCCTCAAAATTGGATCAATGACATGCTTAAATATAAAGGCCAGAGACACTACTAGTTGTTCTTCAAAATTACCAAAACCAGGCTTACCAAAGCATCCGAAAAGATACGATATCAACCAAATACAATCTAAATAAAAACAGAAATATATTGTCGCGAAGTACAAACCACCACAAAACAGAAGTACCTTGGAACCATCTAATCTTCTTCCTCAGCCTCATTTTCAGCAATGTTGAAGTACCTCAGCTCGTACACATTACGGTCCTTGTTGGCAGCGATGACACGAAGCCAATCCCTGACATTGTGCTTCTTCAAGTACTTCTTGGTCAAGTATTTCAAGTACCTAAAGAGGGAATCAGGGACCAAAACAATCATGATTATCTTAGAAACTAAACTGATAATCATTTTATGAACTTCAAAGCAAGCAAGTCAACAGCAGCAGATTTTAATTCAATGAAAAAGAGACTAGCTGTAGTAAGCTTTAATGATTGTAATTAACTACAATAGATTTGAATTCAATTATTATATACCGCCAGGGTAGATGCAAGGCACGTAACGAAGATGATCGAAACAACCATTTGACACGAATTTACAAAAGCATTGTTATAGCAGCATTGCAATACACCGCAATATGGTAAAGAAATCCCGAAATCAGACTTGACGTACAGGCTCTCCAAAATACCAACAAAACCGCCCATTACTGAATGCCTAAAGGGTACTGCAAAAAATTGACGGTATGATAGGGTTGGATGTAAGCACCCTTACATCACCCTAGTGTTAACAACAAAGAGGAGGTTTTTAGATAAACCACAATGACAAAGTATTAACACCGCGACAAAGCACTGATATGTCCTCTCTCCTCCCAATCATTTGTTTACCGATTTTGTTTTAGGGTGTCTCATTCATTTGTTTACCTTTCTATATTTAGGGAGGTTTTTATGAGTAATTCAAGGGTCATCTTCGCCCTCGTCTTTGTGCAAAAGTGAAGGTAGACAAATGACTGGTACGGAGAAAGTACTTCACAATTAAACAAAATGCAACCAGTCAAGCAAGCCATTTCACTTAATTCCATAATTAATCCATACTTGTCTCATTCATCTCTTAACTTATTTTTTTATTCCTTGATGAAAGGGGTATTTTAATCAAAGGGAGTTATGGAGAGTGATAAATTACAATACATTTCAACAAACTAAACAAAAACTACATAATTGTGGGTATTTAAATCGAAGGTAAACAAATGAAGGGGACAGGATGTACACAAATTCTCATTGAAGACGGGGCATATCCGTCTTCAATGAAGACGGGTAGAATCCCCTCTCACAAAGAGGCAGGCAAGTGGGAGGGCAAGTGGGTATCCATTTAGTTCCCCACTTGCCTGCCTCTTTGTGAGAGGGGATCCGCCTCGTCTTCATTGAAGATAGATATGCCCCGTCTTCAATGAGACCAACTGCAGGATGTAAACCCGTTGCAGCAACTTCAATGAGACCACTTGAAGTAACTAATCTAATAAACATTCTACTTGTCGCATGTCTGGCATCTCAAAGGAATATAAATCACAATCAAAAACGCATACTAAATTCACAGCACGAAAATCAACAGCAGATTCGAATAGAATGAAACATAAGACTAGCTGTAGTAAGCTAAAATGCTTTCAATTCATCTACAGTGGATTTGTATTCAACGAAAGAAAAGTAGACTACCGGGCTAGATTCAACTAAGATTATGGAGTCAGGCATTTGAAATCAATTTATGAAAGCAATTAAACGGCAATATTGCGACAATAGCACACTGTTGTAACTAAGAGCTACACCCTTTGAATTATCCGGAAATCAGACAGAATGAAGGCTCTCCAAATTACCAACAAATAGATGCATTATCGAGTGCCATAAGGGTACTGAAAATGGGGGTACTGAATATGGCAGTATAAGAGAGCTTGAAATGTAAGATGTACGCACAGACTCACACAGTCACACCAACCCCCGTGTTAACAACAAAGAGGTAGTTTCCTGAAGAAACCCTGATGAAACACGGTGAGAAATAGAACCAAAAGTAGCACAGTGTAAAAACCCTGATACAGACTTAGTTGGAGAAAGAGCACTGAGGGAATGGTGTTCCAAGGCACTGAGTTTTCAAACGAACATCAAAATATTACAATCAAATTTTGAGCGAGAATAGTCCCTTTATTGTTTTAAAGAGGGCTAACAATCTAACATGTACTTTCTTTGTCCCAATCATTTGTTTGCTTTTATATTTTTTGTGTGGGACATTTTAATCGAAGGCAAACAAATGACTTAGACGGATAGAGTATTTGCAAGTGACAATTAAGGAAAAGGAGGAGAAAATAAGCTAAATAAAAGAATTTGTGGAAAAAAATGCATAGTACTGTGACTCGGGTGTGCCTTAAGTGCGCCTTTGGTATTCCATGCACCTCAAGCACACCGATTTAATTTGGTTGGCACATTGCGCCTAGTCGGGCTTTTTAAACTAAGATACAGACAGGCTCATTTGACATGTAATTGCGAAAGCAATGTAATAGCAACATTGCAATACAACACACACTATTGTATAGACAAACTACACATTAAATATTCAGAAATCAGACAGAACAGCTTCATACAACACACACTATTGGATAGACCGAGTGACGGATGTACACACCTTCACATCTCTCAGTGTTCCAACAAAAGAGGTTGTTTCCGAATAACCCATAACGACAAATTGTACCGAAAGTAACATTAAACAAAATGCAGCTAATCTAGTGATCCATTATCCTACATTCCATCGTAATCAAAAACCGCCTTACAGAAGATTAACTACATTACATTTCAACAAATAAAAAAAAACCCACAAAATAATAACAATCAATTAGCATAAAAACACCATTATTTCCGTAATTAAACAGTAAAGAGTAATTATTTAATTTAAAAAAGAAAAGAATATAAACCTCTTGGAGAAATTAGAGTCAGAAGTAACAGTAATTTTGTTCTTCTCCCTTGAAACAGTAACAGAATCACCAAGATTACCAGCTTTACCACCAACTTTAATACGTTCTTGAAGAAACTTCTCAAGTGAAGCAATATCCATAATCTTGTCTTCAACTGGTTTAGAACAGTCAATAGTGAAAGTTACTGTTCCCTTCTTTTTACCTCCCTTTGCTGTTACTGCACCTCCTTTACTCATTTTTTCTGACTTCTGCAAATCTCAGGAAAAATGAGAGAGAAGATTGTTTTTTGAGGAGAAACACGGCTAGAATGAATGTGTATGTGGTAAAGAAGGGCTAGGGTTTATAGTTTTGTGTTACTATTATGGGAGATGAGTTGGGCCGGTTCGAGCCCACTCAAATTGAGTTCAAGCCCATTTATTCATGTTTAACAACATAAATTCTCGTTTGTGACGGATAGTACAAGCTGATGATCCCTCTCACTAGAAGGCACGTGGGAGGACAAGTAACCCACTTGACTTCATGTTAAAAGGATCCGACCCGTTTTAAACTTGCAAACAAGACTAATTGGTTTAGTTATACTTGGTTGCTTGGGTTGAAATCTTGTTTTGGCTCGTTTGTATACTAGTATAGACCACGTACAATGCACGCACGGTTTATATAGAGGTTATTTTTCAGTGTATTATACTTGATTGTAAATGACAAACAATTAATTTTTCATATTTATCATCCTTAATCACATTTTTTTATTTGAGAAAAATAATTGAAAAGAAAAAACTAATCAAACAACTAATGATATCATTTCGATATTTTAATGAAAATAGTTTCTTTACCATAAATTGAATTGTATTATTTTATAAACGGTTTTTCTAACGTGTGCCCTGAGGGCACACATTAAGAGCCTAAATAAAGAAAGAATCGAAAGATATTTTATTAAATATGGTAAAAATGAATTGATACTTACATTTTTCATGTTAAATTCCTTTGATTTTTTATTTATTTGGACTCTTAATGTGTGCCCTTAAGGCACACGTTAGAAAAACCGTTTTACAAATTCACAAATTAGTTTAACTAATTTTGTGGTTATAAAGCTCTTAATAATTGTTTATAATTTTGTTTTATATCGAGTATAGTTTATTGTTTAATGAAAAGATTATCATTTATATGATTTTAATGAACAAAAATTAAACTTTTAGTTTAATACAAACTTTATCTCTTAATGAAAATATTATATCTTAATGAAAATATTATATCTTAATGAAAATATTATGTGTTAATGAAAGATCTCTTCATTTTGTTTCCTTATTTAGTGGGTTCATTTTGGAGGGAAAATTAATGGATAGACTTAATCTTCTAGTATAAAGGGGATGAGATAAGATAAACTATTTTTTTAAAATATATTTTGGGTTGAAATGAGCTGAAGTAAATTGAATGAACTTGAGTTGAATTGAACTGGGTTGAGTGAGTTGAGGTGAACTGAATGGATATGAGGTAAGAGTTCATTTTGTGAGTAGATGAGTTGAATAGAACTGATCAAAGCTTAACATAACTGAGCTAAATAGAGCCAAGTTACAGTGAAATGAGCTCAAATTAAGCCGGAAAGAATATAACATTGCTCTAAAATAAATTAAATAATGACTAGATTATATATTGAGTCCTTTGTCTGAGCACATATCGCTCTTCAAAGTTGAGATCCACAAGTTTTGAGTTGACTAGATTATAAAAGTTTTATCACCGTTTGTAGTCCTATCTTACTCTGAATCTGATATATCCCGATTGTATATACCCTAATAAAAGTTCAATAAATAAGTCGTACTACTACATGATAATTCATCATTACACAATGTGTAACATACTTATTAAGATCCTATTTGTTTTGGGTTGACGAAGGTTAAACTGAAATGAGTGACCTGAATTGAAGGATAAGTTTAGTTTTTTCCAAACTCATATCACGAGTAAACCAAACACCCTCTATAGTACTCGTTTAAAGAATACGAAAACAAACAAGTTAAGATTTTTTTTTTTGAGATAAGTTAATTCTTTTTTGTTGAAACTTGAGAGTTGAGGGAGTACAATGGAAGAGGAAAATAAAATAAAATAAAATAAATAGAGACTATAAAATTTAGGTTAGACAAATACTTCGTAACAAGTTATACTCCGTATATATACACTCAGTAAATGTTAACAGTGGGGTGAACCTTATGGCCCCCTAACCCTTTACTGAGACAATGAACCAAAGACGACGATGAAGACGAGGAAGAGGAAGAGGAAGATAAGACAGGCTCAGTTCTCTCCCCGAGTTACGTCACCCTTAATCCACCGTTTCTCCGTGGAATTTGGAGATGTGCGGCCTAAGTGTCACACCGAATTGTATCCAAAGCGTAATCTCAACTATTCTTGGCTTCGACATATTTGTGACCGGAATGTCCGTGAACTGACATTTCATGGTACATGGCATAATTCTTTGATTCAATCTTGGTTTACATTGCCAAGTTTTATTTGCGTAACACAGTCGTTGGTATCTGAAGAGTTAAGAACGATTAACACCTAAGAGGGGGAGGGGGTGAATTAGATGTACTTTTAAAAATTTCTATTTAACTTGCTTATTTGATAACACAAGCAAGAACAATTAAGTACAAGACTTGAGAAGCTTAATTGAATTTAAGTTCACAAGAAGTAACAGCAGGTCTAAGTCACAGCATGAAGGACTGTGACACAGACAAGGCAGCGAGATAATATGCAATATGTCACAGTATGGAAGACTGTGGCACAGACATAATAACGAGATGAGCAGTAAGTAAATAATACGCAGCGGAATGTGAAAGTAAATGAACAAACAAGACGATGTTTTTAAATTGGTTCAACTTCTACTCCGAAACCTACGTCCAATGTTATTTTATTGTTTGTTTAGAAATTTACTCAAACTTACTAAACCCCTTACAATGAAAATAACTCGCCAACCAACCCCGGTTGCACTCAAACTTAAAGCTACTCCGCTTCAAGAGTTTTTGTGTTCTATCTCACAGGTTTACAGAGTCTTGAATCTCAATCGTTCACTTAATGAACATGGAGATCACAATTAAGACTTAAACACGAGATCATGGAACAAACTTAGATGTCACAGTGCAGCGAACTGATACATGGAGAATTACAGCTCTTTTTGAAAAATGATTGAAGACTTTAAAACTTAAAACGATTTTGTAAACACTTGAAAACAAAGATTAAAACTCAGAAATGATTTGCAAAGTTTCTCAATAAATGCTCTTAAAAGTCTTGGTTATGAATGGCAAAGTGTGAGGCTATTTATAGAGAAAGATATGTGTAAAGAAAGAACCCAACACACCATTTCCTTTTTTTATCAAATGGATAATATGATGAAGAATCATTTCAAAATCTCATTAGTACAATCTGATTTGTGAGGCTCAAGAGAGCTGCCCATTTTTTCAGAAAAGCAAAGTGTGCTTCCATAATTGTTATGGGAACCATAAATTACTTGTGACCATTGGTTAATAACTAAGGGGCCATTGGTTAATAACCAAGTGAACTTGGTTAATAACCAAGTAGGTTTAGCTTCTCAATTAAACAAACTTTTCTCTTTCAAACTTATAATGTGTTTCTTTGAAAATCAGAAATCATTTAGAAAGAGATAGTTGAGTATTTTGACAAATAAACTCATTTGAAAATTTCTCCTTTTGTTGTATCAGAAACACAGTGCCACAGTGACGTGCACTGTTGCATGGTTTTGCAGTCACTTGACAAACTAAGAATGTTACACTACTTCGTTTACAACATTCGACTTAGGCTACGACTTTCTTCATCTTTGATCATCCTTGCACCATCCTTGAGAAATAATTGAGAGCTTCAAATGGTATAAATCATAACTAAGAAGCAAATCATTAAATGACAATGAAACTTGGCATCATCAACCAAGTATGGTTCTAACAAATTCCCCCTTTAATGATGCCAAGTTTTAATAATGTGTGAAGTTCCCCCTTAGCCCATGATTAGTCGGTTTTTAAGCATTTAACATAAGACATAATAAAACATGATCATGGTATGATAGGGTCAATCTACATTAGCCTCAGTAGAACATCTAATCATGAAGCAAAACATGTTACGGTGAACGTTAGCCTAAGAGTTAAAGGATCACACACTTACACAGTTATAATACTTCCCCCTCTTGAAATCATCAAAAGAAGAACAAACACAATTGACGCACATAGTTGACATAGTTTAACAACAAACAAAGTATATGTTCCAAGGACAAAAATAAGTATGGTTTGCATAAGAGTTTCAGAAACATCAAGCCAACTTGGATTAAGGTAAGGAATATTGAGGCTAGGAAGGGTTTTGGGGTTAACAATAGCTGGAAGGATACCAGATGCAACATTCAGTTGTACTGTGACATATAGCTGAACTAGCTCGTTATGAGTACACATGTCAATTTTTCTTGAGTAGATTCATCCAACCGTGAATAACGACAACATTTTTGAGCTAGAACATCTTTGTAGGATTAACATTTTCTTCATGAATTTATTCATCATGCACAACCCCAACATTTGAATTATTTTCCTCAATCGAATCACCGTCCTCAATGATTTTTTTTTTAACTCCACTTTCTTTTAATGTCTCAACCCTCCACTTCATTTTTCTTTTTCAATTTCTTTCCTTTTTTTTTCTTTTTTTGCTCACAAACCTACTTTCTTTTCATTTTCTCTTTGTGATACAGTGGCCATGACTGTGGCAGATGTGGAAGGATATACTACATTGGGTTTTGAGAATTTGGTATTTGAACAAATGTGTTTCTCAATTTTTGGATGTGGCAGCGGTTTAAGAGGGTTAATCTTAATCTTGTGATAAGTGATAAGAGTGATGTGATATGAGTGTGTTGAGTGGCTTATGCAAAATCAAATTAAATGCAAGCATACTTATTCATATTTTTGGACCATATTTTTACATGTAATAAACTAATCTACAACTAAAATAATCATATGAATGTTATCAAGTCTAGTCAATCATTTAGGAAAATAAAATAACTAGAATCACATGCAATCCAATAAACCAATTTCCAACCGAAGTTTTACGAATTGTTCTCTTTCTAACGGTTTTGTAAAAATGTCTGCAATTTGATTTTCGGTTCTACAAAAACTAAGGCAAATATTTCCTTTCTCAACTTGATCACGCAAAAAAATGATGTCTTATCTCAATATGTTTAGTTCGTGAATGTTTTATGGGATTCTTTGAGATGTTAATTGCACTAGTATTATCACAAAAGATAGGAGTTGTGTCAAAAATAATACCGTAGTCATGCAATTGTTGTCGTACCCAAAGAATTTGCGTGCAACGGAGCGCTGCACTGATGTATTCACTTTCAGCCGTGGATAGAGCAACGGTATTTTGCTTCTTGGAGTCCCATGAGATGAGGCAAGGACCTAAGAAAGTGGCAATACTCGAAGTGCTCTTCCTATCCACCACACTACCCGCGTAGTCTGCATCGGAAAAACCTACAAGATCAAGATCAGAATAAGATGGATACCAAAGACATAGGTTTTGTGTTCCAACCAAGTACCTAAAAATCCTTTTAACGGCTTTGAAATGTGATTCCTTAGGACTTGATTGGAAGCGGGCACACAAGCATACACTAAATTGTATGTCGGGTCGACTAGCGGTTAAATAAAGTAATGAACCAATCATACCTCGATACACGGTTTCACTAACACTCTTACCATTTTCGTCTTTGTCGAGTTTGATGTTAGAAACCATAGGTGTAGCATAAGGTTTAGCATTAGTCAACCCAAACTTACTTAGCATTTCTTTCAAATACTTTTGTTGATGGATCATTATTCCCTTTTCACTTTGCTTGATTTGAAGACCAAGGAAAAATCCAAGCTCTCCCATCATGCTCATTTCAAACTCAGATTTCATTAGATCCGAAAAGTATTTATAAAGAACATCATTTGTTGCACCAAAAATAATGTCATCGACATATACTTGAACAAGCAACAGTTCATCACACTGTGACTTAATAAACAATGTTTTATCAACCGAACCACGTAAAAAACCATTTTCCAATAGAAACTTTGAAAGCCTATCATACCAAGAACTAGGAGCCTGTTTTAAACCATAAAGTGCTTTGTCAAGTTTGAAAACGTGGTTAGGAGATTCATTGTCTAAAAAGCCTGGTGGTTGTTCGACAAAAACATCTTCCTCAAGATAACCATTTAGGAAAGCGGTTTTTACATCCATTTGAAAAAATTTTATGCCAACATGAGATGCAAAAGCTATAAGCATTCGTATGGCTTCAAGCCTAGCTACCGGTGCATAGGTTTCATCATAATCAATTCCTTCTTGTTGGTTAAAACCTTGCACCTCTAGTCTAGCTTTATTCCATACGATTTCTCCGGAATCATCAAGCTTATTGCGAAAGACCCATCTCGTATCAATTACAGTACGATGAGAGGGCCTAGGGACAAGGTGACATACCTTGTTTCTTTCGAATTGGTTTAATTCCTTTTGCATTGCTGTCACCCATTATGTATCAGTGAGAGCTACTGTGACATTGTCAGGTTCAATTTGAGAGAGGAATGCATTGAAGGCACAAAAGTTTTGGAGAGATGATCTAGTTTTCATTCCAGAGTTTAGATCACTTGTTAGATTTGAGAGAGGGTGGGAATTTTGGTGTTTCCATTTTTTTAGGACAAGAGTGTTTGAGGCTTCGTTTGGTTCTGATGTCACAGTGGGCGTCACTGTTGCATCAGGATTATTTTGTGAGGGTGAATGTGGATCACTTTCTGTTTGAGTGGGCTACTCATTTGCATCCTCATTCCCCCTGGATGAGCTAGCATCATTTTGAGATGAGTGAAGATTAGTTCCCTCTGAATTTTGGCCAGCTCCATCATGCAACAGTGACTCCGATTGTTGCACAGCCTCATCAACTACTTGATCCATATTATGACGTATCATCCCAATTTCGAAATCATCATCCTCCTCTTCTTCTTCAACCTGTTCATTTGAGACAAAGAGACTAGATTCGTCAAATATTACATGAACGCTTTCTTCCATTTTCATAGTTCTCTTATTGTAAACTTTATAAGCTTTACTATGGTCCGAGTAGCCAACAAAAACTCCTTCATCACTACGAGCATCAAATTTGCCAAGGTTATCTTTACCATTGTTGTGAATGAAGCATTTACTACCAAAGCATTTTAAATGTGAGATGTTAGGTTTTCTACCTCGTAATAACTCATAAGGGGTTTTGTTAATGATTTTTCTTATCATGACTCGATTGTAGATATAACAAGAAGTGTTAACGGCTTCGGCCCAAAAGTTCCTTGGCACTTTAGAACTAATAAGCATGGTCCTAACCATATTTTCAAGAGTTCGATTCATTCGTTCCACAACCCCGTTTTGTTGGGGAGTTCTTTTGGCCAAAAAGTTATGACTAACACCATGCTCATCACAATAATCCTCAAATGATGAATTTTCAAATTCGGTTCCATGGTCGGATCTCAAGGAGACAAGTTTCAAACCAAATTTATTTTGGACCTTTTTCACCCAACTTAAAAATTCATCAAATGCTTGATCTTTAGAACTTAAGAAAAGTAGTCAAACATATCTTGAAAAATCATCCACAATGACACAAATATAGCGACTTCCACCTCTACTTACAATGCACATGGGTCCACATAAATCAATGTGAATAAGCTCAAGAGGACGAGAAGTGCTAACAAAATTTTTGGATTTAAAGGAGCATTTAACTTGTTTTCCCTTAACACAATCATCACATAGTGATTTAAAATCAAATTTTATGTTAGAAATGCCATCTACTAGATCAAGTTTCTTAAGAGTGTTTAGTGTTCTAGCATTAACATGGCCTAATCGTTTATGCCAAAGCCAAGGGTCATTCTTTTGGACACTCATGCATGATAGGGTTTGACCGGACAATGAACATAGATTAGTCATGTAAACATCTTTAACACGTTTTCCTTCAAGAACGAGTTCTCTAGTTTTTCCATCAAGAATTCTACATTCACTAGCATGAAATTCAACAATATTACCACGATCACATAATTGTGAGATGCTTAAGAGATTGTGTTTCAAACCTTTGACAAGCAACACTTTGTCGACACATAGTGACTTTGACTTACCAACTTTTCCAATACCAATGATTTCACCTCTTTTGTTGTCACCGAAAGTCACCATGCCACCATCGTAGGCTTCTAGCGAGAGGAATTGGGTTTCATTTCCCGTCATGTGACGAGAGCATCCACTGTCTAAGTACCAATTGTTGCTGCCCCTCACTAATGCCTATAAAAGATCAAACATTTAGTTTAGGAACCCAAATAAATTTGGGTCCCTTCTTGAGACTTGTTTGCTTTATTAAGTCTTTCTTAATCCAAATTTGTTTAGTCACTTTAGTGCTCTTTTCAAGGTCAAGGACTCTGTTTTCACAACCATTAAACACATGACCCGTCTTGCCACAATAGTTACAAATAATATATTCAGGAAGGCCAGCATATTTTCTTTTTCGAAAATCAGTCTTGCTTGGGTCTCGGTTTCGAATGCAACAGTGAGTGTTACTGTTGCGCTTGAAACCAAGTCCAACATTCTTTTCAAGCTTTTCGTATTCTTGTGATTGTTTTAAAAGGAATTCTAAAACATTCTGGCTTCCTTCCCACTTTTGATAAAACAATTTAGCCTCGGCTAATTCTTTTTGTAACATTTCAATTTGAGCAAGAAGGTCATCGTTTGATTTTTGTGCATGTTCTAAAGCACTCTTCATATGACTTGACTCATCATTTAACATTTCAGAAATTTGCACAAGATCTTCTTTTCGACTTTCACATGTTGTTAGATCAATTAGAAGTTGGTCTCGTTCCATGGTTAAAGAGGATACATGTTTAGTGAGGGACTCGATTTCCTTGTTAGACTCAGATGACACAGTGGTTGTATCTGTGACATGTAGCAGTTCAGCTTTTTTACTCAAGATCAGATTTTGTTTTTTAAGCTTTTTGATTTCTTTCTCGAGACAAGATGATGAACCGGCTTGTTTAACTTCATTTAGACACTCTTTTAAATTGATATTTTCCTCGGCTATGTCTTTTATTTCAATTTGCATAGCATCTAGCTTATTGTTTTGGACACGCCACTTATCAAAAAATTGGTATAAAAGAAGACAAACTTTGTCTTTAGAGAAAGATCGAACCTTTTTCTTGAGATCATTTACCTCGTTGTCGGAATCTGAATCGTAATCAACAGAGTGAGCCATAAGACATTTGATTGATTCTTTCTTTGATGACTTTGGAACATCTTTATTGAGATGAGATGAAAGACACAACTTGGCATCTAATTCTTCCTCAAGGACATCGTCCTCCTCGGAATCAGACATGCCTCAAATAGCCGACATAACTTTGCTTTTGCATTGACTTTTGGCAAAGTCACGTTTTTCTTTAGACTTGATGTCATCCCACTTTGGGCATTCTTTGATTTGGTGACCCTTGTCACCACATTTAAAGCAACCAATAGTGGAATTTGACTTTTTCTTTGGAAAATCTCTTGCTAGTATTATTGCTAAACTTCTTAAAATTACGACCATTAATCATTCCAACAATGTTTTTAGTAAACATTGCAAACTCGTCATCTCCATCCTCCTCATCACTTGAGAGAGCATTAAGAGCGAGCCCTTTCCCTTTAGAGCTTTCACTAAAACGCTTCATGAGGGTTAGCTCATGAGCCATAAGTGAGCCCATTAGTTCATTAAGGGTGAGAATAGACAAGTCTTTAGCTTCCTCAATAGCCGTAACCTTCGGTTGCCCCATTTTTCATTTAAGCTACGAAGAATTTTACGAACTAAGTCCTCGGATTCAAAGTTTCTTCCTAGACTCTTGAGGTCATTAATAATACTAGAAAAACGTGAAGACAAACTATTAATTGACTCATCTCTTGTCATGTTGAACATCTCATATTGTTGCATGAGAAGGTCAACACGATACTTTTTAACTTGTGACGTTCCCTCATAAGCAAGGCTTAGGGTGTCCCAAATCTCTTTGGCCGTAGTACATCCGGAGATCCGGTTAATCTCTTGTTCACCAATGCCATATTGAAGGATGGACATGGCTTTAGAGTTTTTCTCGACCTTTCTATAGTCAGCCTCGACATATTTGTCCTCGCCTTTTGGGGTACTAGTACCATCGGTATTAGTGACCATGATTTCGAGGGGACCCTTTTGAATTATCAACCAACATTCATAGTCCGCACTTTTGACATAGTGCTCCATGCGGTGTTTCCACCAAGCATAGTTTTCTCCTTTGAAGATGGGATACTTAGTGTGTTTTCAATCGTCCATAACTAAAGGATCAACTCGTTGGAATTAACCAATATCAAGAGCACGAGACTCTGATACCAATTGAAGAGTTAAGAACGATTAACACCTAAGAGGGGGAGGGGGTGAATTGGGTGTACTTTTAAAAATTTCTATTTAACTTGCTTATTTTGATAACACAAGCAAGAACAATTAAGTACAAGACTTGAGAAGCTTAATTGAATTTAAGTTCACAAGAAGTAACAGCAGGTCTAAGTCACAGTATGAAGGACTGTGACACAGACAAGACAACGAGATAATATGCAATATGTCACGGTATGGAAGACTGTGGCACAGACATAATAACGAGATGAGCAGTAAGTAAATAATACGCAGCGTAATGTGAAAGTAAATGAACAAACAAGACGATGTTTTTAAATTGGTTCAGCTTCTACTCTGAAACCTACGTCCAATGTTATTTTATTGTTTGTTTAGAAATTTACTCAAACTTACTAAACCCCTTACAATGAAAATAACTCGCCAACCAACCCCGGTTGCACTCAAACTTAAAGCTACTCCGCTTCAAGAGTTTTTGTGTTCTATTGATACGGGCTTGAAGAGTATTGGAGAGGGATAGCATAGTTCAGTCAGTGACAGTTTGGTACTCGCAATGGACTCGATCGGGTTATACAAGCAGCATGGTTTTTATTCATATTTCCGTTAATAAAAGGGTTTAGGATAATCATTATCCTATTTAGTTACAAGCTTTATTTTGCAACTTATTTAAGTCTTGAATTATTGTAATTAGGGGGTCTTGAATTGCTAGTTAATGCGCTTTAATTAGCTAGTTAATTGTAGACTTACAAGAGGCTTTTCGGTTGTCTTTCAAGGCTATTTATAGCCATTATTTTAGAATGCAAAGACATGAATTTTGATATAAAAATCCCAGAATTGAAAGTGTAATTGTTGAGTACAATTCAATTTCCGAATCGATTCATCGCTTGAACGAGTTTCTAGCTTTGTTTCTTGAGTTTCGAGTCAATAGGTCTTGTCTTGAACTCGTGATTGTCGAGCTACAGGTCTAGCTTTTCAATCGTCTATCCTTTTTCTTATTCCACTGCTTCTAATTCGTATCATAAGTGGTATCAGAGCCTCGGCTCTTGACTTCCAAATATCAAGACGGTCCTACTTTAGGTCTCCAAAAAAAAACAAAAAAAAAACTCCAAAACAGAAACAAAATTTACAGACTCCAAATCATGGCCGAATTCGATGATGAGACATTGCTCGCTCAAGTTCGCGAGATGCTTCGTAATCAACCTACGGGAAATCGATATAGGCCAAAGCAAGATGAGTTCAAAGTAATGGAACTTCCCGAATTCACCGGTGGAACTAACCCAGAAGATTATTTAGAATGGGAAAGAAAAATCGAACGAATGTTCGATTTCAAAGATCTTACTGATGAAAAGAGATGTAAATATGCCATCTTGAAACTTGGTAAAGGAGCTTCATTATGGTTCGAAGGGCTGAAATCAAAACGAACTCGGGCTGGAAAGGAGAAGATTACTTCCTGGGATTCCCTAAAGCGCAAGTTACGAAAACGGTATGTTCCTCCTACACATCGTTTGACTTTATATCGGAAAATCGCTGACTTGGTTCAAGGCAAATTAAGTATTAGTGAGTATATAGATGAATTTGAAAAATTAGCCTTAATGGGAGAATTAGAGGAAAGTGAGGAACTGAAGATGTCCCGGTTTTTGCGAGGTTTGAATCGTAATATTGCCAATTTAGTCGAGTTGTATCCTTACACGGACTTTGATACCCTATGTAGCCTTTCCGTAAAAATTGAGAATCAAGGGAAGTCGAGATATGGGGGTTCAAGTGGGGAATATAGCAGTTCTGGTGGGTGGTCTAAACCAGAAACATCCGAGGCAGGAGGGTCAAATTCCGTGTCCAATTCGGGCCCTAAATCTGTTGCCATACCCATAGCAACTTCTGGTGGTACGAAAACAGTTGCCCCTCCGAAGGAGCAAAGCTTAACTAAGGTTCGATGCTTCAAGTGTCAGGGTTTTGGGCATTATCAAAATGCTTGCCCAAACAAGCGAGTCGTTACTTTGAGAGAAGCGGTAGCTGTTCGTGATAACTTGCCTGTTGAGGAGGACGAGTCACTTGGTGGTGTATTCAATCTCAACGTAGTTGAGGAGGATGAGATAGAGGTCGTGGCATATGAGGCTCCAAACTACGATGTAAGCTTAGTCATTCGTTCTTTGCAAGCCCAATCCGAGCCAATCAGACCTGAAACCGAACAGCGTGATCAACTGTTCCATACGAAATGTCAAGTGAATGATAGGTGGTGTAGCGTGATCATTGATGGTGGAAGTTGTACGAACGCGGCTTCAAGTGAGATGGTTACGAAACTAGCATTGCCAACTACGGTTCATCCCAAGCCTTATGCATTACATTGGTTAAACGATGGGAAGAAGGTGCAAGTTTCGAAACAGACCCGAGTTTGTTTCATAATGGGTTCCTATGTTGATGAGGTCTTATGCGATGTGGTTCCTATGGATGCTTGTCACGTTCTTTTAGGAAGACCTTGGCAATATGATCGGGATGTGTTGCATAAAGGAAAGAGCAATGAGTACGAGTTGTTTGATAAAGGGAAGAGGGTCGTTTTAAGGCCTATGTCGTCCGAAACTGTAAAAGCTATGCGTTTTAATGGTAAGAAAAAATCGAGTGTAACTATGTTAGCATTGGAAGGCAAGTTCGATGAAAGTTTTGACAAGGATGAATTATGGAGCAGCAGCATTGATTCGTCATTAGATCTCAACATACCTCCTGTATTTGACGAATATGAAGATGGGGGACCGTCCCATTTATTCCTTTTCGGCCAGAAATCCGGACAGCTAGATGCACCAATCAAGCATAAAATCGATGCTCTCAAGTTTCCGGGTCATCACTGTTTTTATTTGCTTGATTCTCAGGTACCAAAGGCTGCTGCACTTGTGAAAGTTCCTGTTTGTTCTTTAGGTTTGATCGAAAACATGGACAGGAATAATAAGTTGTCTAGGCTTGTGCATGGAGGGTGGTGGGGTGGCTGGCACAAGGACATTCAGCAATCAAATGAAAGGGACATGATGCAGCCATGCCGGGAGGATGGTTCGAGCTCGCTATTTGGATTCGTCATTGGTTTGTTTTTGTTCGTATTGTTCATCTTTGATCCCGCTGAACTCAAGCAACTAGAATTGGGGTCAATTCCTTTTAAAGGGGGAGGGGATGATACGGGCTTGAAGAGTATTGGAGAGGGATAGCATAGTTCAGTCAGTGACAGTTTGGTACTCGCAATGGACTCGATCGGGTTATACAAGCAGCATGGTTTTTATTCATATTTCCGTTAATAAAAGGGTTTAGGATAATCATTATCCTATTTAGTTACAAGCTTTATTTTGCAACTTATTTAAGTCTTGAATTATTGTAATTAGGGGGTCTTGAATTGCTAGTTAATGCGCTTTAATTAGCTAGTTAATTGTAGACTTACAAGAGGCTTTTCGGTTGTCTTTCAAGGCTATTTATAGCCATTATTTTAGAATGCAAAGACATGAATTTTGATATAAAAATCCCAGAATTGAAAGTGTAATTGTTGAGTACAATTCAATTTCCGAATCGATTCATCGCTTGAACGAGTTTCTAGCTTTGTTTCTTGAGTTTCGAGTCAATAGGTCTTGTCTTGAACTTGTGATTGTCGAGCTACAGGTCTAGCTTTTCAATCGTCTATCCTTTTTCTTATTCCGCTGCTTCTAATTCGTATCATCTATCTCACAGGTTTACAGAGTCTTGAATCTCAATCGTTCACTTAATGAACATGGAGATCACAATTAAGACTTAAACACGAGATCATGGAACAAACTTAGATGTCACAGTGCAGCGAACTGATACATGGAGAATTACAGCTCTTTTTGAAAAATGATTGAAGACTTTAAAACTTAAAACGATTTTGCAAACACTTGAAAACAAAGATTAAAACTCAGAAATGATTTGCAAAGTTTCTCAATAAATGCTCTTAAAAGTCTTGGTTATGAATGACAAAGTGTGAGACTATTTATAGAGAAAGATATGTGTAAAGAAAGAACCCAACACACCATTTCCTTTTTTTATCAAATGGATAATATGATGAAGAATCATTTCAAAATCTCATTAGTACAATCTGATTTGTGAGGCTAGAGAGCTGCCCATTTTTTCAGAAAAGCAAAGTGTGCTTCCATAATTGTTATGGGAACCATAAATTACTTGTGACCATTGGTTAATAACCAAGGGGCCATTGGTTAATAACCAAGTAGGTTTAGCTTCTCAATTAAACAAACTTTTCTCTTTCAAACTTATAATTTGTTTCTTTGAAAATCAGAAATCATTTAGAAAGAGATAGTTGAGTATTTTGACAAATAAACTCATTTAAAAATTTCTCCTTTCGTTGTATCAGAAACACAGTGCCACAATGACGTGCACTGTTGTATGATTTTGCAGTCACTTGACAAACTAAGAATTTTACACTACTTCGTTTACAACATTCGACTTAGGCTACGACTTTCTTCATCTTTGATCATCCTTTCACCATCCTTGAGAAATAATTGAGAGTTTCAAATGCTATAAATCATAACTAAGAAGCAAATCATTAAATGACAATGAAACTTGCCATCATCAACCAAGTATGGTTCTAACGGTATTGATCAAGCTAAATACAATGTTTAAGTTGCAATTGCCTGACAATGGAGACCCAATCAATCTTCCTAATCTAAACACGTTACACCTTTGTTCTGACAGTATGAATTTCGAGCCTTTAGAAAAACTAATCAAGGATTGTCCATCTCTCAAAGAATTGTGTTTTACGTACATGTTGGTTTCAAGTCCTTTGGGCCGAAATGGTTTGATTCCGCTTTGTCACATTAAGTTTTGACGATTGTTTATTAGAAACTTACCTTACTACTACAGAGCTGTGCTTAATGTCCCAAAGTTGGAGTATTTGTTTATTCGTGCTTCAAAATCAGTGACATTTCGCTTTGAAGCGGAACCAATGAAGTCGTGTGAAGCAAAAATTGGTGTTATTCGTTATAATTATAAGTATAAATGTGGCCTAACAGAGGATGAAATCGTGTCTATGACCAAATTTTATGGGGTATTTAGTAAAGTACTATCTTTACACCCTATGTTTTTGTTTGATAGAACTCATGGCCGTCAAATATGTTTTGTAACGCAACTCAGCTGACACTGTCATTGTCAATAGAAAGGTCCTACAGGCTACAACATCAATATTTTGTTGCCAATACTGAAGTTGTGTCCTGTATTAGATGGTGTGGAGAGGGCCGCTAAAACGCCTAGCCAAGTTAGCACCTTGCGACCAGTACTCAAGAAGATAAAGATAGAAAACAACTGTCACACTTATTGCAAAACCACGAAATCTTTCGTAGAGTTGGTAGAGTACTTCTTAAGCAAATCCATCGATTTGGAGCAGTTCTATTTTAAAGTAGATTGGATTTGTTATGAAACGGGAAGTACAAAAGTTGCACAAAGCCGGAAAATGAAGCTATGCAAGCTACTCTACCGGTGTCCACTGGTTTCAGAAGGGTGTGAGGTCAAATTTGTAGGGAAATTTTTCAAGATGTCTCGAAAGGCCAGTCTAAAAATTTGGATAACAAATGGCAAAGATATCCTATCAACTGATCGTCATTGCCTTTTTCAGTTTTCAGTGATTCTATTGTGTCTAGTCGGTAAATTTCACTTCCTTACTCATTGTTCGACAACATATGAAGGTTAGTTTAATTCCAATGACTCGTAATATTAACTTCGCGTCTAAAATCACAGAATGTTGCCGCAGGAAATCAACGACTAACTGATGACCTTCGAAAGTGAGGCATTGACCATTGTATCGTAGCAATCCCCTTACAAAGTTTGCAAACGTAAAACCCTTTTCCTTTACAAGCTTGACAAGGCTTGGCCAAACTTTTCCGCGTAATGAACACAAATTTAGATTTTATGCTCAATGACACCGCAATGTACATAATTTTCATAAAATGCTGCAATGCTGCAATGCTGCAATCCTGCTATCCTGCATAACTTAGTAGTACTATAAGTTTAAAGTCCCATCCTTTTTGCTTCGGTGACAGATCGGATAACTTTGACGCTGACAGAACTGGTTGTGGAGAGGGAAAATATCCCTCCAACCACCATACCTACTGCCTTTAGGAGTGTTCCAAGTAACCGAGGGTCTCCCATTTATACGAATCTAAATTAAGATCACCGTTATATGGTCAGACATAAGACGATTAGTCTCACATGTGAGGCTGACTGATCCTATCAATATTTTAAATACAAGGTTAATTAATTAGTTCCGTCTCAGATGTTTTTTTGTTAAAGCTCTTTTGCATGAATTTTATCATGTCTTGAACTCTTGATTGAACCCGCATAAGTAATACCGTCATTTCCATGGTCAATAGTTTAAAGTTTACTTACAGTTGTCGTCTGAGGATAGCCTATACTTTTCATCATCATCGCATTCAGATTCTGAGCTGACACCCATGCCTCTCGTTCAAGGCATTATAGTTGCCCGCTCTCGGACCTGAGCTGGGAGTGCCACTGGTAGTGGTACCCCTGAGTCGGTTTTCTGACCTGAAACTGTAATCTCTTCGATCTTGACAATATTAAGCACTATTTCATTCACAATTCTCTGTCTTAAACAAAAAAATTTTCACTCAGAGAGTCAGAATAATGCTAGACCGGCTTCCTGTATTCCTCCGATCACACAAATTCTTCTTGAACTTCTCGCCTGATTTCATCCAACTGTGCAAATCCGCAGTGTCAGACTCACTCCGTGTATCTTTTGCCAGTCTTACGATGTTTGTGAAGAAACTCATGCTAAGTGTCTACTCTCTCTATTGTCAATCCGCAGTGTCAGACTTACTCCATATCGACTTGTTACTAATTACAGTCAAACTCAATGAATAACCCGATAATGAACTAGGCCAAAGAAGATTCAACAAGGTCAAGTTAACATTTTCCTTAATTGTTTTAATTATTTATCCATATAATTTTCACAAAATCATATTTTTAATTAAAAAATTATGGTCAAGCTGTTACTTAAAAACCCTCGTATGTTAAGGGTTGTTCTTTTTCGTATATAAGTTTTACTCTTTCACATAAGTCTTTAACGATTATATTTTTGTCATTTTTTCTCGTCTCTCTCGCTCAAAACCCAATACAATTCATCCACCCACCGGTCAACAACTCACCTACCCCCTTCCCTCCCAGCCACCACACAAGCACGCACCTCCACCTATCACCCGGAGTCTTGGATTTCCCTCCTGCACGTACAAACAAATATTTACCACAATTAATGAAATAATCTAAGAAATATATCTAGTTAGCTTCTTAATGTGTCATAAGGAGACATGTTAGAAAAACCGATTATTGTTCATACTCAATATGGGGAAAGAGACTATTGTTAAATTTGATTATTTCGTTCATACTCAATCGGTTAAGAATCAAATCTCAAAACACTTGTAGATAAGAGTTTTATCCCTTATATCACAATAAGTACCACGTTCAAATCCCCCACCTTGCTATTGTAATGGCTTTGTTAGACCAAAAAAATAGCATTGATAGTTGCTTTTAGAGCTGAGCAGCTTTAGATCCGCACCGAAACATTTGATCTGGACTGAAACTGGACCGAATTTTTTTTAAGTCCGGTCCTCGGTCCACATTTTTTTAGAGTTTGGTCTTTGGTCCGGTAACGGTCCAAGACCGATTATTTTAGGCCCGGATCTAAAAGACCGAATTCTACGTTTTTCAGGGTTAATCTTTATTAATTTTATTAAATAGTTGGGTAATTTAAATTCAAAAGACGTTACAAACTCAATATTGACGATTATTTAATTCAAATGGCAGGTTAATCTCATTTTCTTCAAAAAAAACTTTGACCGCATATATTCATGGTCATAAACTCGGAAAGCGACGATTCTTTTTTCCAAAATTATCGTCTTCTCGAGATCTTCGATTTGAAAAAAAAATTGTCACTTTATGAACGTGTTGCAAAAGCTATGACCGGTCAAACGTTTTTAACCAAATAATATCTCATGGATACGATTTCATAAAGTCACGATTGTTTTTTCAAATCGAAGATCTCGAAAAGACCATCATTTAAAAAAAAAATTCGTCGTGTTTCGAAGTCATGATTATGAATTAGACGCTGTCAAAGTTTTTTTGAAGAAAAAATGGGATAAGAGGTAAAATATGAAAAAAGAAAGGTGAACCATGTAGAATATCCTAAAAACTATTGCTAAAAATATAAAATTTAGGTTAGACAAATAAGTTACATATTCTCTGTTGTGACCTGTGAACCTTTTGTCCCCAAAGTCCTAACCCTTTACTCATGGGTGTCACAGGCAATGAAGCAAAGAGGACGAGGAAGAGGAAGAGGAAGAGGAAGAGGAAAAGGACGAGGAAGAGGACGAGGACGAACAAAAAGGAAGACAGGCTGAGTTCTCTCCCCGACGAAATTCTTATCGAAATTCTCTCTCGCCTTTCTCTTACATTAGCCATGGCCGCCGGGTGTCTATCGTGGCGATGGCGTGGTCTCTGGACTAAAGTAACGTCTATCCATATAGACAGCCATGAAATCAACTTGATAGGTTTAGACAATATCATAACCCGAATTACCTCACCCTTAATCCACCGTTTCTCCGTAAAATTTGGAGACCTGCAACATATGAGTCAGTACGTACGATATTCAATGCGTAATCTCAACTATTCTTGGCTTTGATAAATTTGTGACCGGAATGTCCGTGAACTGACATTAACAAATACGATCTCTTGTTCGAGACCAGAATCGTATCATGGGACATGGGTTGATACTTTGATTAAATCTTGGTTTACATTACCAAGTTTTATTTGTGTAACACAGTCGTTGGTATCGATCAAGCTAGACACAATGTTTAAGTTGCAATTGCCTGACAATGGAGACCCAATCAATCTTCCTAGTCTAAAGATGTTACACCTTTGTTTTCGCACTATGAATCTCGAGTCTTTAGAAAAACTAATCAAGGCTTGTCCATCTCTCGAAGAATTGTGTTTTACGTACAATTCGGCTTCATTATCAAGTCCTTTCAGACAAAGATGGAGCCGAAGTTATTTGATTCCGTTTGGTCACATTAAGTTTTCACATCAAAATTTACGACGATTGTTTATTAGAAACTTACCTTACTACTACAAAGTTGTGCTTAATGTCCCAAAGTTGGAGTATTTGGCTTTTAGTGCTTCAAAATCAGTGACATTTCGCTTTGAAGCGGAACCAATGAAGTCGTGTGAAGCAAAAATCAGTATTATTGGTTTTAGTTATAACACTGACCTAACAGAGGATGAAATCATGTCTATGACCAAATTCTATGGGCTATTTAGCAAAGTAACTATCTGTACACCCGATGATTTCGTTCTTAAGAAGTTATGGCCGTCAAATATGTTTTGTAACGCAAGTCAGCTGACACTGAAACTGTCACTGTCAGTGGAAACGTCCTACAACATCAACATTTTGTTGGCAATACTGGAGTTGTGTCCTGTATTAGACGTTCTGACGCTACAAATCTGTGATACAGACTATATGGAGAGGGCCCCCAAAATGCCTGGCCAAATTAGCAGTCTTAGCACGTTGCGACGACCAGTACTCAAGAAGATAAAGATAGAAAACAACTGTCGCACTACTCATGGGGAAACCACGAAATCTTTCGTAGAGTTGGTAGAGTACTTGTTAATCAAATTTGTAAATTTGGAGCAGTTCCATTTTATAGTAGATTGGATTTACTATGAAATGGAAAGTACAAAAGTTGCACAAAACCGGGAAATGAAGCTATGCAATCTACTCTACCAGTGTCCAGTGCATTCAGCAGGGTGTGAGGTCGAATTTGCAGGGAAATTTTTCAAGATGTCTCGAAAGGCTGGTCTAAAAATTTGGATAGCGCATGGCAAAGATATTTCTATCAACTGATTGCTGTCGCTTTTTTCTGTTCTCGGTGATTCTATTTTGTCTAGTCAGTAACATTCACTCCCTTTATCAAGTGATGCTTATTATGCCTTTATAAATTATCTCGTATCTTTATCGTGTCTTTGGCATTGAATTTTATCGTGTCTTGATTGAACCCTCGGTAATAAGTAGTAATGGTGTCATTTTCAAGGTTGATAGTATAAACTTTACTTACAGCTGTTCGAGAATAGCCTGATTTTGAGCTGTCATCCATATCTCGTTCAAGGCATTCTAGTAGCACAGTCTCGCGACCTGGGCTGGGCATGCCACTGTAACCCTCTGAGTCCGTTTCTGGCCTGAAACTGTAAACTCCGCCATCTTGACAGTATTAAGCACTATTCCATTCACCATTCTTTCTGTCTGCAACAAATTTCATTCACTCACGTTAATGCTAGACCGGCTTCGCTCTGATCACACAAATTCTTCTTGAACATCCCACCTGCTCTTGTCCAACTGTGCAAATCCGTTAAGGTGATGGTTGAGACTCATATATTATAGTTATATTCTATTATGCCCCATCACTCGAATGCCCATTGAGCTTGAAGAGTGGTTTGTTAGTGCACATGCCCCCCATACCATGTGCGGGTTTTTTCACTTGGTGATTTTCGAGATATTGGAGGCTGTCAGGGTTTGAACACGTGACCTTCGGTCACTCTGGCTCTGATACCATGATAGATGAACCATCTCAACCAAAACCTTAAGGTGATGGTTGAGACTCATATATTATAGTTATATTCTATTAGAACCCTTCATGTAACTTTCCCAGTCTTACGACGTTGTCCGGAAGTTCCCGGAGTCGTATTTGATAGATGTTTTATCAAGGTCAAACTGACAAGCATGGCCCATGCCATTTTACCCCCACAAGATTGTTCTTATTGGTGAGACTTGAACCTGAGGGTCTTGCGAGTTTCACCCAAGTTTTAACAACTATACTTCACCCTTACGGATAATTATTTGATTGTTTTAATTATTTACCAAAATATATTTTACATAATCATTTTGTATAAATGCAGAAGAAAATGTTCAAATATAATAGGCCGATCATTTGTGAAACAAAGGGAGTACAAGCGTACAAGACTACAAGTACAACATTGGTATAACTTCTACGAAGTATAATAAATACGAAGCACAATAATATATTCCAATAAAATCGATCTATACTATACAACAAGCTTATTAAAATTTACTCCGTATATGTTTTGAAAAGAAAGAAAATGTTTAGGTTATTCACCTAATGTGCACATGGGAACACCAAATTAACAATTTATAAATACCTATCAAACACTAGACTAGACTCTAATTAAAATAGTAAAGCGAAAGTAAGGGTCGAACCCAAGAGAAGGCAAAGATAAAGCTAACAAAGACTACACTAAAGACTAATCACTAACTAAGAGTCTAATGACGCGATTAACAACACAAATTAAAATATTAACACACAATGCGTATTTAACAATGGTAAACGATGTTTAACATGAAACAAGAGAGATTTGAGTTGAGTAGTGACATGAAAGTATGAAAAGATGCAAATTTTACTAGCTTGACAATATGACAAACACCTAATATGCAAAGATTATCAATAGATGAGACAAATTGGTGCAACTCCACTATTTAAGGAACAATCACCCTAGGTTTATGCAAGAAATACCAACCCCTAAATTATTAGCCTAATTATACCCTTAATTCCACAATTAGTGACTAGTATCTAAGCCAATATATCATCACCTTCCCTACCAAGTCATCTAGTATCTAAGCCAACACTTAGACAAAAAGTTAGAGACTCTAAGAGCCTACAAAGCCTGGAATCAAGATTAGAAATACACTAACACTAATCTAAACCAATTAGTGGAGAATATCAAGCATTACTTACTCACACAATGCAAAAACTAAACCGTATAATGCAAAATACGAGATTGCTACAACATGTTGTATAAAGTAAGTCATTCACACAACACTAGCATAAGAACATAAAGATATCCAACCTAAATGTTTAAACTTTCAACAATAAAACAAGATAAAGTAATGCGACTAATAATATAAATAAGTTGTTCAATTCTTACAAAAGAAAGGAAAGGTTGAACCTTTCTAATGGAATTACACCAAAAGGATTCTTACCCTTCCATTGAATGTGGAAGATTACAAGTGTTCTAAGTAAAATGCTTAAAATAATTCTAAGGATTTAAGAGGTTTCTTGCTTGATTTGGTGGTAAGGAGACACCCTAAATGAGTGATAAATGTTGGGTATTTATACCCTTCAAGTTCACACAAAAGTGAGCCCTCAAAATTATAGAACAAAACTAATTTTAGTGCGTTGAAACAGACGAAAACCGCACCCTGCGGTAGTGGCCGCAGCCTGCGGTTTCAGCATTGCAGCATGATTTTGCGAGAGTCATATCTCTTTTGTTTCTTGGTCATTTGAGGGGTGCGATCTATCGTTGGAAAGCTAAGAGGATAAGATATCACCTCCATTTGACTTTGCATCGATAAGAGATCTGTAGCTCAAGATATTGCAATTTGAAGTTGATCCTTGTGAAATCGAGTTTTCAACTCTTCATTTTGGCTCTTGATTGTGCATTGCCAAGTCTTTAAATCTTCCTTTTGCTTACTTTTCTTGACTTTGAACTTGCTTGAACTTGGTTGACTATGGCTCAGGTTTGATCCTTGACTTTTCTAGACTTTGACGGTTTGACTCTTGACTTTGTTAAGAACTTGCTTTGACTTCACCAAATAATGCACAAAACCAATTCTCTCAAGACACATAACATACAACAACAAAAAGGTCACAAGATTACACCCCATTACACAATAACCAATACATATCATCAACTCATTTCCAAAATAAGCCAAGGAGATGGAATTACAAAAAAACACTATGAAATGTGCTTAATACAAAACTAGTGCTAATGGCGATTGGCGCATAAATTACCTATAATAGGTAACCAAATGACCATAATTGACACAACTCAATTTGACGTTGTCAGACACCGTACCAGTCCATAGACCCTTCCATCAACTCATAAAGCGTTGTGCTATCTTAACCACGGGTGTCAAATTCGAGCCCTAAAAATACAACAATATTAAAACTTATGAGGAAGAGTTTTACGCTCTATGGTCCTATTTAGCTCGAATCTAGACGATATACTAAAAAAACATGTAAGAAAAAAAAAAGAAAAATAGACATCATGAGTTCGTGCACAAATTCTCAATTAAGACGGACTTTATATGTCTTAAGTTTAAGAAGTGTCAATTAAATACCAAATCACACCACTTTATGCTTAGTAAATACTAAAAGTTTTGTCTTTATTACCACCATGTGGTAGTAGACCCGGCAAACGGATCAATCTGGTCGGGTTCGGGTAGGTTGGGTCAGTTTAGAGCCGGGTCAACTCGGGTAGGGTCCTTTCGATTTTCGGGTCAACTATTATCAATTTATTCATGGATAATAATCAGTTCACAACAATAAACATTCAAGACAGATTATAATGGCTCGAGTCGATTCGAGTCTTGAATTCGGATATCAAATCGAATTAGTTTTACTAGTTCTAAGATACGCTTGTCTAAAGAAAAACTTACGGGAGTTCATGAGTTCATGACCCATCAAAGAGGAATCTATAAAACATCGTCAAACACTCAAAAACTTTGACAAAACATCTTTCTCACTCTCCCGAACCTTCTTCACCTTCTCCCTATCTCAACAATGTCAACAACCACCTTCACCACCCTATACTCCACCCACCCTCTCCTATCCCTCAACCCCACCAACCACCACCTTCACCACCACCACTATACCACCATCACCTTCTCTCCACTAACCCTAACCCCAAACCTAAACCCCTTCCCAACCCTACACCTAACCAAACCCAAACTCAAACCCTACCTCCTAAAACCCAAAGCAGCCCTCCTCCCTCTCCCCCAAATCACTCCATCCCTCCCAACAAAAGACACCCTCTTAACCCTCATCGCCGTGTCGAAAAGGGTTGTTATCCAATTACTTGCATCCATCCATGAATTCAAAGAGCCGCTTATCGCGGTGTCGAATGCCGTAGGAAAATGGGTTGATTTATACCATAGTGTGTTAATTGTTAGGATTTTGCTATCTTGGTTTCCTAATATGCCTTGGGAAAAACAACCCTTTTCTGCAATTAGGGATTTGTGTGATCCTTGTTTGAATTTCTTTAGGACTATTATGCCTCCTAGTGCTAATAGTAAAAAGATTGATCTTAGTCCTTTGTTAGCTTTCGCGGTTTTGGGTGTTTTGGGCAGTTTTCTCAAGACTAATGTTCCGCCACCGGTTTGATCCAGGGTTCATTTGGGTATTTGCTCTTCATTTTTATCATTTTAATTGAAAAATTCAAGTTTTTTTTTTGTACTGCTTGATTTGGTGCAGTGTTATACCTTATTTCATTTCCATATGTTTGTTCAAAATTCCTAATGAAGTGCTTGGGGGAGTGTAAGTATTGAAATTTCTGTATTTTCGCCGTTTTTGTCGTGGTGTGAACCCTGTTTTGTTCCCTGAAAAGACAGTTTGATGAAGATCAGCAAGTTTGGCGTTTTTTTTGTCCTTATAAGATGCTAATTCGTGGTTGTTTTCGGTTTGTCACTTTGCATCCTTGTGCTGGTTATGATTTGCTATTTTGTGCTCTCGTGGTGTTGTCTTGCTCGCGAGTGCCATAGTGAAAGGAGGAGCACTATAAGAGTTTTTGATGTCCGAAATTAGTTGTCATTGAGAGTAGAAAGGAAAGTTTGTACGTGTGGAGGGTCATATCTTTTACCTTATTTTTATTACCGATTACTTGCACTGTCCGTCTTTGTAGGAGATAGCTAACAGAGGAAGTAATAAATCCACGGAGAAAGGGATTCGTAACATATAATGGAATGAGTGAATGTTCTTCTCAAAGTAGTGTAAACTTTAGTATATTTACCGACATTTTAGACATCTCGGGCACATTTGATTTCTAGTTTTTGTACTGTGGATTGTCTGCAGGATGCATTAGAAATAGTGGCTGACGTAGTATTTATGTTGAAAACACTCCGAACTAGCTTAGTTTAACAGAATTCGCACATTTATAGACCAATCATGTAAATTCAACTTATTTATTGTAAGGGTGAAACTTGATACTTCATAGTATAGCTTAATAGAAGCATTTTTTGCTTGCTAGGTATTTGAGGAAGATGACGACAATGGCCAATTTAGAATAGGTTTAAGTGTCTAATCCGTTTCATTGAAAAAACTTTCGGATCAATTTAGGATAGGTTTATGTTCAAGTACATCTCTGCTTTGGAAAGTTACTAAAATATTGCTTCTAAGGGGTCGTTGAGATGAGAGTAATAGGAGGGGATCAATATGGATCAACCGAACTAGAAATGGAAGAGAGGGGTGGTGATGGTGGGAGATGGAAATGAGTCGGTAATAGTTCCTTTATCACCTCCTCTTTCCACACTCTACTACCACGACTAATCACCAATATCTTCTTTTTCTCATTTTAAGCTCTATTGCTCCCCTGATAATTACTCTCATCCCAAGCAACCTCTAAGAGTTAAACGTAGGCGTCTTGTTCTCCACTAGAACTTTAACTTTCAATTACCTAGACATTTTAATATCCATCAATATTTCGATAATCATTCCCTAACCAATTGAGGGTTTGTCGGTTATCACAAGTTCACAACCTACTTACCTTTTCCCACCCTACTCCACACACAAGCTTAATGTTTTTAAATAAATATTAAAGTGTTGGTGAAAAATTAGTGTAAAATTCGTAGTTAGTTCCTGGTGAAAATATCTTTACTCTTGCGTATGGCAATCAGCTCTTCGGCAGGAAAGCTAATAGAGTTGATATGTAGTAATAAGGTATCTACTGTGTGACAACAAGGAATATGACTCTCAAAGTTTAATATTAGGTCATAAAGCTAGCTTACCGAAACTGAACAATCATATTGCAAAGCTCTGTTTGGATACAATATCGGGAGAGAAACGGAAAGGAGGGGGATAGAGTGGAGGGAAAGACTGGGAAGGGGAAGGGCAATGATGTAAGTTGTAATTGGGATATAATTTCCCTCCAAACCATTTTTTTACAGTTACCGGACTTAGCGCCTTCATTTCCCCCCTACCCCTACTTAACCAAACAAAGCACTTTGTAGTTTGTGTCGCTTCTTCTCCCCCCATTCCCTTCGCTTTTCCTGGCAGAAATTCCAAACAAGGCCATTTTGCAGCTAATTTCAGAAAAACCTGTCAACTTTCTTTGAAGACGAAATTTTAGTGCAATTCTCTGAAGTCATTAATTAATAACACTGCAGTTCTTTCCATCATGTTGAGTTGGTTACTAATCTACTTATCAATCATATATAATTATATGTATATATGCCTTTGTCTTTTTGTTATATTGATATATTTTGTTGGTTATCCAACAGAATATGCGATTTGGTTTTGGATACTTCAGACATCTCCAGGATCATTGAGTAAGAGCAGCGGGCGTGGGATGCATATTGGATATTTTTGACCCATTGGATAGTTGTCCAAAGTAGGTTAGGCATCGCTGAAGTAATTTCAACACTTGCATGCAAATCGAATCATTTGTAGTAATTTAATAGAGAACTATAGAAGCATTATAGGCAGATTGCAGGTTATAGTGTAAGTCGAGAATAAAGTAGCTCCTCAGAATGTTGCGTGATTGTTCAGTACTCCGTTTTGGTATGTACATTATATAACATTTTTTGGAGCACTTCTCATTCGTTATTTATACTACATTTTGTTTCATGATGTTGGCTATACACATCTTCGGCGAACGTTATGATGTTTGTAATGCTATTTTATTTTTTCTTGGGTTCCTTAGTATGTTGATGAGTTGATCACAGTGGCGAGCTAGAAACATATCTGCTACTGTCGATTATAGTCGGCAATTTCACTTGTGCAATCTCAGTCTATTTTAACTAGGAAACGATTACTAACACTCTTGAAATGTTTTGTGTTGTAGTTACCGTTTTCCTCTGTTTTCTCTTTCGAGAAAATGCTAGAAAGGTCAGAAGATCTTTGTTACTTTGAAGGTTCTATAAACTAATGTGATTTAACATTGAGAGAAATGTTATACCAAGTATGAGATACCGCCATATTGGAACGTGTAAGTGTAAACCAATAAATTGGTGAAGACTTTGCAAAATCGAACTGGCCCAAATGACCCGACTCGATAAACCCGACTCGATAAACCCGACTCGACACACGAAATAAAGATCCGAGCTTTACTCAATTAAATATGACTCGACCCGTGCCGAATGTTATAATTGTACATAGTCAATTGTTTCTAAATAACTTGAAAATAACAAACCCGAAAATTGCCAGAAGCTCAAACGACTCGACCAGTCTCGAGCTTATTACAGAATTCTTGCGGACCCGAGCTTATTAACAGAATTCTTAAGGACCCGAAAGCGATCTAATCCGCACTGATCTGATCTTATCCCGATCCAATTGACCCGTTCACAGGTGCATGTTTGGCTAACAAAAATTAACAAGTCTCATTGAAGACGGGCATATCCGTCTTCAATGAAGATTTGAAGACGGATCGGATTGCCAAATGAGAGGGCAAGTGGAAATCCACTGATTTCTCACTTGTCCTCTCACTTACCTTTTTGTGAGAGGAAAAGGCAACATGACCCGTTTTCATAAAAGACCGAAATGCCCGACTTTCATGAAAATTACTTCGTAGTTCGTACTATACAAAATTACATCGAGTCAACTATGGACTACACATTGTTGGGAATCCGATGTAAAAGAAGAATAGGTGGAGCCAATCAGCCACGTGCAAAATCCCAGAGATCGCGTAGACAAAAGATGGTGTCTAGTTGTGTACTGTGTATTGTGTAATGTGTACTGTGTAGTCTTAGTCTCTCGGAGTAAAACAATCCTTAAATAAGACAAATTATAAGTATTCCATATTAGTTTCAATTTATTGGTTCTTGAATTGAATGCCCTTCTGTATGAGAGCGACTCAATACAATTTCTCCCTAAGACGGCTTTACTGAAGAATAATCGAATAATATCACCGTTTCACCAAGAACAATCTAAATTGTAATCCTCGGTAAACCCTTGATTCATGAGAAACCGTCTATAATCCTAGCGCTCATGAACAATCTAATTTCTACCTAAGACGGCCTTACAGAAGAATAATCGTATAATACTAACGTTCATGAAGAACAATCTAATTTGTAGTACTTGACTACTTGGTCAACCCTCGATTAATAACAAACTAGTCAATTATAAATTGTAATGTTATTCAGAATTCAACGCTCCAATTACACGCAAATCTCAGAAGTTAAAGTAAGCGTGTATCCACCAATTATCATTTAAGAGTTAAGACCGTCTTAACTTAAACAGTGTATCTATCAATGCAGTCGGAAGGGCAAAACAGTCAATTAAAAGCGTGTTATTCATAATTCTCTGCATTAATTTCACAAGTAGTTCATACAATCAAAACCATACTACACTTTAACTACAGTACTATGGACAAACTCAAAAATAATAAAAATAAAAATAAAAAGACTGCGTAAATCCGATCCCCTCAGCTCGATCCAGTACTATTACTCATCATCATCGTCACCGCCACCAAACAACGAAACCCGATAATAAACAAGAAAAAGAACAAGAAGAAGCACAAGAGCAACACCAAAAGGAGATCCACTAGCACGGTGAATTGAATCGGGTTCACCCGACGCGGTAAAAACCGAGGATAAAACCCCGGCACGGGATGAAGAAAGAAACTGGATAGTAAGAAGTAAAATAATAGGAAGCAGGAGAAGTCCGACAGGACTTAAGAGGTCTGTTATAGTCTCGGTAATGGCCTCACCGTCTATTAAAGAGGGCAAGGCCACTACCAAGACTACCACTACAGCTAGTAATATAGCGTGTGGTGGGCCTCGGCCTCCTGCCTCGTCTATCATTTTGATCGAGTTAGTGGTAGTTACTATTTTAATTTGGAGAGATTTTGAATCGGAAGGTGTTGAGATTTGGTGAGATTTATTTGTTACGAAGTGGGTTGGTTTTAGTTTAAGTGTGTTTGAAATTAGTTTTGTATGACGTATTTGGGTAGGTCCGTTGCTTTTTTTATATACAAATTCTCATTTGTGACGGACACTATCCGTCGCAAGCTTAAGACGGATACCATATTCTCTCACAAAATACTCATCAAGGGTGAGTGGAGAAGCACATGGGGGGTGCCCACCTTGTCCCCTCTACCCATTTTCTCTCACAAAATACCCGTTACAAGATCCGATCCGTCGCAAGCAAGACCTACTGTTTTTTATAAGGGTGTTTGTGTTTATTTTCATGCGTCTGCCAAAATATGACCGCGTTTTTAAAGACAAAGAATTAATATTTTGTCAGTTCTAATTAAGATCATTTTAATTTAAAATGTTGTTGGACCTGACTAAAATAGTGTAGTAGTTTGAATTAATGGAGGCTCCGGGAGATTCTAAGTTAAGATAGTTTTAAGCAAGATCAGTTGGTAAGGTTTAGTAGTACAAACAAAAAAGAAATACTACCGCTTTAGCCAATTGTTCACCACCAAGTGCATTAATCGGTTTAAAAAAATATAAAAAAATTCTAAATCAAAGTCACGCCCACATATAGAGCGGCTTTGCACTAGGCCAATATGACAATATGCATTCATGCATACAGTAGCATGCCAGCATGGGTGAATATGCAATAAGTAGACTATACTTTAGTCGTTGTATTACAATTGATGATATAGTTTTTGAGCTTACATTATAGTATACGAGTTTTATGGTAAAGCTTATGAGATTCTATGCATAAATATAGAAGTTAAAAAAGTTATAATGGAACTAAAGAGTAATGTCTATAAACTCAACTTACATACATATACAACTTCATAAATTTTAATCCATACCCTTTTAAAAGGGAGAACTTGAAAACACTATTCTTATGAATAGTCTTTTTGTTTCTTCTGTCAACTGTTCATCTGCCTTTAGACCATCTCCAACCATGCTTTTGACATTGAGCAAAAAATTGAGGAAGAGGAATTAGTGCCCTCCAACCATAAATAGACTTGCCCATATTTCCAAGGAAGAAGCAATGAAGCTATAAATTGAGGAATGAAACGCTCAAATGGAAGTGGGGCATCTTCCATTATTTAATCAGTTGGTCTCTCTTGTGACGGTCACAAGCTTGTGACGGACTAAATGTGACCATTTTATGATAAAAAGTAATCATCCATAAAATGTTACAAGTCATATAGTGGTTACATTTTCCATAAAAATGGTTATATTTGCTCCGTCACAAGCTTGTGACGAAAAGTGTCCGTCACAAATGAGAATTTGTGTTTTTTAATAGAATTGATTAACATCTTTTTATCATCCTTTCATTGAGCAATAATTGTAGAATTTTTATCAGCCTTGCATGGAAGTAATTTACATCTTTTTAATAATTGTAAATTTATATTTATAAAAGTTATAAAAGTTGTAAATTTATATTTATAAAAGTGATTTACAGCTAAAAACAAATTGTAAATTTATAAAAGTTAAACCATTTGTTATATTTTATTTTTCTCTACAAATAGAGATCATTCTTGATAACATTTGGAAATATTTTTATATGAGCGATAAATGATGAAAGATAGAGGTGAGACTTGAGATTGGGTACGAACACAAAATAATTCAAAATAATAATAATAAAAATAAAAATGCAGACTACAAATATCTTGACATATATCTGGACATTTCTCCTTATCTTGACATTATAATTCCTTTTTTAAGCTACAAATATGTTAACTACAAATATCTTGACAGTATGGTAAATACAAATGCAGAGTCATGAATTTTTTTATAACGTCTTACTTAAAAAAACAAGAATTTAACAAAAAATTACCGTCTAGAAAACCCGAGTAAATTACTTTAATAAGTTTATAATGTAAAAAGTTGTGTGGAGTATATTAAAGTAAGAAAAATAAAATGATGAAAGAGAGTGAGATGAGGAATAAGTATAAATCATTGTTGTATGAGTAATTTGGTTGTTAATTGAAAAGTTGAGGAATAATGAGGTGGATGAGTAAGAAGTGATGAGAGAGAGTGGGATGAGGAAGAGGAAAATTTATGGTTGGAGATGGTCTTACATCGACGCCCTCCATTCCTCTCACACTCTCACCTTTCTGAACAATATATCTACTAATCTATTGAACAATATCTAACTCACCTTCTTGACCAAAGTCTGCCAATTTCCTTCTCCTCCACCCACATGTCCAACATTTCTTACTTTTGCCTCTTTCTCTCATATACAATTCAATACGGCTTCAACGTTGTTCAGATTTTTGCTAATATTCACCCTACTTTTTCATTATTTCGTGATTGTTCTTGTTTCATATTCATTTGTGGGTATAGTTACTTTACAACTCTTTGTGGGTATAGTTACTTTACAACTCTTTTTCGTTTTTACTATTATTACTGTATTCCTGGGGTTTGGTGTTGCTAATTGGGACTGTGACCTTCCTTTAATTGTTTTTGTATATGTAGATTGTCGTTGTTGTGAATGCAGTTGTCTCGGACTGGAGTGCAAGAGCTTTAGCTCAGGACTGGGTCAAAACCCTAATTAATTTTGTTTATCGTGATTTCTTTTGCGTTTTAATGTCTTTATCGTTTATTCTTTTAAGCTTGGTTTCCTGAGTTGGTGCCTTATAGTTTGCAATGGCTCATATGGTATTACTGTATTCCTGGGGTTTTTGGTTGCTAATCGAAACTGTGGTTGCAGTTGTCTTAGGCTGCGCAGTAAGAGCTTGAGACCAGAAGAGGATAAACCTAGCGACTCTAATCGATGCTCTGCTCATAGGTATTTTTTCCTTCTTATAAGCCAATATGAGTTTCATTTTATTTTTGTTTACTCCGTTTGATGTTTTTTTTTTTTCATTTCTGGATTCTTTTATTCTATCCTGACCTCTCTTATAGTGTATGCCATTCATTCTTCCTTTCACGCTTCTCTGCCATTCATTCCAATTCTTGGGTTTATTATTTCCAATTTAATCTATCTTCCAATTTGACTATGTCCTGCGTGAAAGGAAGAATGAATGTATGTCCTTTTGCGTTTTAATGTCATTTAGTTTATTCTTTTATTCTTAGTTTCTTGAGCGGGTGCCTTAAAGTTTAAAAGTGCTCATATGCGGGGACGGTTTTCCATTGATGTGGAATGTCTTACTGTAAATTTGGGCATCTCTGGAATCCTGGGGTTTAGGTTTTAGCATTTTCCCTGCAATAGGTTATCCAGTTAGGTTTGCTGCCTTCCTTTGTATTTCGCTTGTATATTTAGATTGTCATCGTTGTGGCTACAGTGCTCATGACCCGTGGATTGAGGGGTTCGTCTCGGTTATGAAGGTATTGTTCCTTTGTTGTTGATTATTATACGGAGTGATATTTGTTTTTTTGTTTATTACACCGATTCTTTTTCTTTTTTGTATGTATTTATCGTAATACCGAGGATTATGCTCAGCCTGTCGCATTTAATAATCAGTTAGAAAAGAGACGTGAGCCTTGTTTTGTTATTGATGGAGGTTGGGATTTTTCAGAGTGAAGGACTGAAGGGTGTTGTTAGCTTATGTCCATAGCTGCACCACTTATAATTGTACAACAATTATGCCATGCTTGCGCCATCTAAAAGTTAGTACGGTTTAAATTTCGCTTGGATTACATGCCATTTCTGATTTAGTTTTTTTTTCTAATTGGTACTTTTTATGGAATTGCTTTTTACTCACAATTTTTTATAGTCCATCAGTGCTTAATTCGTGGCTGTTCAGCACTGGCACTTTATATGGGAAAATTAATTGTGTAGTTGTCGATGGGTAATATGCACCTGGGTAGTTTATCCGGAGGAGGCCATAAAAGAAGGCTACAAAAGATGCAATGGTAAGCTCGTTATTTCTCATGGTTTTGGACTTCGGCAGTAATAAAGATATGCCCTTTTTAGCTCCCCGGGCATATACATGATCTAAATAAATCTACCCTTCTTTTGTTGTTCATTTGGGATTTCATAGTCGTTGATGATTTGGAGTTTTATTATATATTGTATGTTTTTTGAATGATTGTATTCTTGGTTGAAATTATGATTATGTACAAACTGTTATTTGGAATGGTTGTAAGCATGAAACGGAACTAAAGCAATTCATGTAGCCGGTTAGTAATGAGCATTGGTTAGCATTAGACGTCTGTTTCGTTACCTACTTTGCGACACATGTGCAAGTTACAGCTTTATAATATTGTTATTCAAGCTCTTTATAGTAATTCTATATATCCATTGGCTGGAAATGAAGTGGTACCCCCAACGCCTTATATACCCTTTGACATGCTTTTGATAATGAGTATGTTTTTGCTTTGATTTTTTGATGCAGCGAATGACTAATGGTGGATTTTCTATAGGTATTGGAAGGGAATGAGCTTGTCAAGTCTGAAAATGGTGATTCCGGTTGAATCTTACTTTCTTTTATTACTTTTCTTAAGTTATTTTGTGCACCATCTAATTTTGAATACTCTTCTAATTTCCAGGGGGATCAACAAGCTAGGCAACAAATGACAAATTCGTCGACTTTCAAATAGCTGCCTGACCAAGTTGAATTGGCTACACTCGGGGACGTATCATGCTCAAATTCTTGGTTTAAATACCTTCCCTTTAAAAAAAGTACTCTTTGTTTCAACAATTATGTACCCAATTTTAGATGTTCATGATGCATATGTCGTAGGGAACATTCACGATTTTGTACCTAAGGGTAAGGGTAGGTTGTAGGGAAGGTGAATGTGAGGGGGGTTAGAAGGGGGTAGGGGCGAGAGTGTTTATACTTTCAGCTTGATTTTGCTCTGCTTGGCAGAAATGGCCTATGTGGAAGGAGGAAAGGGTAGGAAGGACGGTGGGAATGGATTTTCTGTTTGTGTTTTTGTTTCAATTGAAAGGGATAGAGAGGGGGAGAGGGAGGGGAAGAGAGGGAGATCATATGAGCTATGTTTTTGGTGTGTATGTTTGAAGTCTTTGAGCAATGTCCTTTTGAGGCATAATATAGGGCAACTAACATTTATAAGATGTTGTTGCCTTGTTAGAGACTCTTGTTGATTATTAATGTTAGTGTTAGTATTTTTATTTGGCTATATTCTCTCCCTTGTGATAAAAATGAATCTCATGGAGGAACATCAAAAGGGGGGGATGAGGAGCAGGAAAAAGAGTTTGTGCTCGGTTCCTTTAAGATTGAGCGGCAGGGAGGGATGAAGTATGCACTTGATTTGTTTAGACGGGGTAGGATGGATTTGTTATGAAGTAGGGGCAGCATGGTAGGAGGGTGTTGGATTAATGAGGGGTGGAGAAAAAGTGAGGAGATCAGAGTGAAAAGGGGTACCGTGTCTGTAACAACCCGTAATTTGAAAGACGGAAATTATATTTGAAAAATAATAAATTTAATTTATTTTAATTTATTAAGATTTATTTGAATTTATGATAATTTAATATAATTATTTTGAATTTATTCGGAATTAAAGAGAAGGTTTTACGGTTTAACCCCGAACGTCATTTAACTATTCCCGAGTCAACTTAAGTCCCGAAACAAACCCGAAGCCCGACTCTTGCATGAGTCACACGCCCCATGTCACCTTTTTCCACTCATATTATATCTTTTGATCTTTTGATTAAACTAATAATAATATCCAAGATATTAGTAACTTTATCGATCTGTCAACTTAAACTCCGCAAATCGCTTAAAAACAGACCCGATTTCTTCTACAACCACACGGCTCCCCTCCTCCTCTTAGGATTAGATATTTTCTTTCTTTTGATTACAATGACATAATATCTAAATAATATCTAGATATTTGATTAAATTAACTTAATATCTAATAATATCTAAACAATTACCATAATATAATTATAAAACCCGAGTCAATCCCGTAACAACAATTTCAAAACCCGACTCCCGTAATCCCCTATAACTACACGACACACACCCCACACTTACTCACTACTTATCTTTTCATTTTACACTAAATCAACTTAATACCTTTTTAATACTTTCTTTAATATAATCAAAATCGTTCTTGGTGTTCTTCATCGTTCTTCATCGTTCTTCATCGTTCTTGAGCAAAATCGTCACAAAACCTTTGTTACTTGTTCAAATCCGTCCTAACTTATATTTCTAGAGTCTCCTCTTCGCTCTTCATCTCCACGTACGTTTTATTTCCAATTCCGACAAAATCATTTTCAACACTTTAATTGTTGAAATTCAAGTTTTAATTCTAATAATGTTATTCTTGTCATTTCTTATAGGAGAAGATTTTGAAGACGAGTTTGGTGACTCGTATATTTTAGGAGAAGACTAGTAGATGGGTTTATAGTTCTTATTTTGGTGCTACTTGATTTTGTGCTAGCTAAGGTAACGATTCCGAGTTACTCGACGAATTAATGTTACATACTTTTGTTTTTGTTTATGTGATTGTTATTTACGGTTTTAAGTAGTAACATGATAAGTAGTTATTATTATTATGTTGTATGAATTTTTAACATGTTTAGTGTTCTTGATAAATTTGGATGATTAGTTCATAATTATAATTTTAGTATAAATGATGGTTGAATTGGTTGTTAAAAATGGATGTTGTTAATTAAAATATGTTAGAAATAATGTGGGATGGGTGTTAGTCTTGGCCGTGTATGGTGGCCACGGGTGGAGGCTGAGAACCGGCCGGTTCAGGCCTGGTTCAGGCCGGTTCAGGCCCGGTCCAGGCCGGTCTGGGTTGGTCCGGGAATTGGTCTTTGGGTTTGTGTCGATACTTGATTGTTTTGTT